>CABHPP010142260.1:0-44882 GCA_902168425.1 Peromyscus attwateri | reverse complement strand
AGAGCCCAGCTTCTGAGTCCCGCCGGGGACACGCCGTCGGGATGGTGTCCTCCGCACTCAAGGGACCCTCTCTACACTGCGCTGACTTCCGGTCAGCAAGACCGAATCCCTGACGACCAGAATTCCGGCGGGGTTGCCACCAAGCTCGACGGCGGCGAAGGCGGAGATTTGGGGGCGACCCGAGGGCGCGCACACCCCGACCCGCACAAGGCCCACGTGGGAGCCCGCGCGACCCGAAAGGGCTGAGGCGGCCTCCGGGACACCCGTGTCCCCGCACACACAAGGGGCTATAGGGGCGCGGGAGGCCGTGGTCCACGGACAAACGCCGGGAGACCTTTCCCGGGAAGAGGGCGGCGCCCCGCCCGCTCGCTCACCCCATGCTTGGCCTGCAGCTCCGCTAGCCTCTGCTTCCTCAGCGCCTCGAGCTCTTCGTCCGCCATGGCGCGGCCGTCCCACGTCGCGCAGCCGCAGCCGCAGCCGCCGTCGGGGGTCGCGCAGCCGCACCTGCACTCCGGTAAACTCGGAAGGAATCTCCTCAGCGCGAAGACAAGAGCACGACTCCCGCTACTGCGCAGGCGCGTGGGGCACTCAGGCATCAACAATCGAGTCCTGAGCCACGGCTGCCCCGCCCCTGCCAGGGCGCCTTGCAGAGGACCGATCCTTCGATGATAAAAGGCGCAGAGCCGCTCTAAGGGGGCGCTTCTTATCAAAAAAAAAAAAAAAAGTCGTCTAGTTATAAGACATCGACTAGCAAGGATAATCAGTGCAATTTACTGGTAGCTTCCGTGGTGAGACGCGGGGGCTTGGAAAGGCGAAGTGGGGGTTGGAAATGTTCTACAACTGGGTTGTGGCGATGGTTGCACATTTTTTACATACACTAAAAAAACCCATTTGATTGTAGCGGATTGAGATGCCTAACTGTGAGGAGAAAGTGGAAGAGACTACCTGGCCATAAACAAGCCTAGCGAAAGCAAAGTTTAGGCTAAGTTTAGTTGAGGCTGGGATGGGGGTGCAAGTGATCCCTAGTGATTGGCGACGGGGCACTGCAGCAAAGTGTAAGCTCCTTAATCGATACCCTGTCTGCCTTAGCCCCACGCTGAGAAGACGCTGTGAGTGTGTGAACTCTGGCAATACACACACACACACACACACACCCTGATTTTGAAGTGGAGGTCTCCATATGGGGTGGAGTGGCTGAAAAAAAAAAACGGCCCAGTTCTCCAATCCTGTGACTTGCTTGAGGTGTATTTTAATTATGCCAAAATATACCTAACCATTTTCATAATTTTTAAAAATCGCGCGCGCGCGCGCGCGCGTGTGTGTGTGTGTGTGTGCTGGAGGACCTAGTGTGGGATCCCTGGAGTTCCAGGCAATTGTGAGCCTCTTGACAGGGAATCAAACTGTGGGCCTCTGGAAGAGTAATACACACTTTTAACCTCTGAACCATCTCTCCAGCCCACTGAATACCTACATCCACACTGTTGAGCAAAGATCACTCTATATAAACTTTTTCATCGTCACGGACTGGCACTCCATTTCCTAAGTAGTAATTACTTCCCCCTATTCCCATCACAAAACAACACTCCTGTCTATAAATTTGCCTACTCATACAATGTTTATCAATTTGTGACTGGCATATTTGGTTAATCATATAACCTTCAAGTTTTTAATCCATGATGTACCATGTGACAGAACTTCATTCCTGGTTGGGCTTGGTGGTGTATGCCTATAAACTCTGCCAACCCAGGGATGTCTGAGGCAGGAGGATCTAGAATTGGAGACCAGCTTGCCATTACAGAGTGAGACCTTATCTTCAAGCAAACCAGTTCTGCCTCCTCCATTTCATTGCTTTAATGGCTGAACACACTTGCTGCATAAAGCACGTTAGATGGATCCATCAGTTTTGCCTTTTTGCCTTGTTTTCACTTTTTGTCTGTTGTGGGTAAAGTCCTTATCTATATTAATGTCTAAGTGCCTGCCTGCCTGCACTCCTGCGTTCAGTTATTTTAAATCTATATCCACGGGTGGTGGAATTGCTGATCCTGGGCTGTCTGAGTCACTGTGGTGGTTTGAATGAAAATGCCCCCGGCCCCCAGGCTCAGGGAGTGGCACAATTAGGAGGTGTGGCCTTGTTGGAGTAGGCGTGGCCTTCTTGGAGGAAGCCTGTCACTGGAGCTTTGAGGTTTCAAGTGCTCAAGCCAGGCCCAGTGTCACTCTTCCTGCTGCCTGCTGATCCAAATGAAGAACTCTCAGCTACCTCTCCAGCACCATGTCTGTCTGTGCTACGCCATGCTTCCTGCCATGGCGATAATGGACTAAATCTCTGAAACTGTCAGCCAGCCCCACTTAAATGCCTTCCATGATAAGAGTTGCTGTGGTCATGGTGTCTCTTCACAGCAGTAGAAACCCTAACCAAGACAGTTACTTAGTTACTTTTCTAGGGGATTAGAGCCCATGACAATTAGAAGGCAGGCAGGCTCGGCCCTGGAACAGTACCTGAGCTCTCACATCTTCGACAATAATCATGAGGCAGAAGAGCTAACTTGGATTGACTTGGGATTTTGAAACTTCAAAGCTGAGCTCTCAGTAACACACCTCCTCCAACAAGACGCACCTCCTAATCCTTCTCAAACATATCCCCTCTCAACCTCTTTGTAGTGTAGCCTTGGTTGTCCTGGAACTTGCTCTGTAGACCAGGCTGAACTCGAACTCGGAGATCCACCTGCCTCTGCCTCCTGAGTGCTGGGATTAAAGGTGTGCACCACCGCCGCCTGGCTCTCTCTGTTGTATCATAGTTACAGAAACTCAACATACTCCAAACTGACCCTTGACTTCTTCACTAGCCAGCCCTTCCATTGCTCGTCACCTTGGTAAATGACACCACTTATTAACTAGGTCAGAATGCAGGCATCTGGAGCTGAGAAATGGCTTAGTCTGTAAAGTGCCTGACACACAGTGTGAGACCTGAGTTCATAGCCCCTCTACCCACATACAAAGCTGAATTCAGCCTAGAACCCCAGCAGTGGGGGGCAGACACAGGTCCTTGGGACTTGCTGGAGAGCCATTTTGACCACAGTGCAGCGCTCCAGGTTCAGCAGAAGACTCTTGTCTCCAAAAATAAAGTGAAGAATAACAGAGGAAGACAGCCGATGTCAACCTCTGGCTTCCACACATGTGCACAGGAACACACAACTACACTCCTGTGTGACAGGTTTCCCCTAGGAAGATACAGCACACACATATCTCTTCAGCCCAGAAAGGGAACCATAAAGACAGACCAAAGTCATGATTACACCAAAGTCCAACTTGGTGAACCTTCGCGTTTTTCCTGGGGTTATGCACATGAGTATGTGTGAGGGTTGCTCCAGGAGTGGGGATGACTCACAAAGCAGCCCCGTCACTGAGAAGGCGCCCCAGCGTGGGTGATGAGGGCTCATGAAAGCTACAGCCCTGGTGCTCTCTGCACAACTGGCAGACAGTGTCCAGGCCCCAGAAATCTCCTCTCCCAACCGAATCCCATCCAGTGAGAGTCTCCCCTCCCATCAGCTGTTTTAGTGGGGAAGGGCCTTCCAGAATCTTCCAAATTTTCATTTTCCCAGACATGTGACATTCTGTTTACTTCTGTGGTGGTTGGAATGAGAAGCGTACCCCAACGACTCGTGCATTTGAACACTTGCTCCCAGTTGGTGGCACTGTTTGAGGAGGTTATGGAACCTTTACAAGGTGGAGCCTTGCTAGAGGAAGTATGTCACTGGGGGTGGGCTTTTTTTTTTTTTAATTTATAGCCTCACCACCTTTGTGTTTGGTCTCTCTGTTCCATGTTCCTGGTTGAAAATGGGACCTTACACTTCTTGCTCCAGTCACTGACAGCCATGCCATTTTTGACTCTCCCCCTAGAACCACAGCCCCAATAAACTCTTCTACAAGTTGCTTTGGGACATGGTGTTTTATCACGGTGACAAAGAGTAACTGATACATCCCCAGAGTCTCATGAGCCTTCCCCTCTAGAGGAATTCGGAGGATATTGACGTACAGCACACACACACACACACACACACACACACACACACACACACACACACGAAAGAAGGAGAGAGGAAGGGAGGGAAGGGAGGAAGGAAAAGATGGAAACGCCTTTGGTATGAACACAGGTGGACAGCAATCCCTGAGCCCACAGGGGCAATGCTTACAGCACTCTTTGGTCCTTCTACCATGCTTACCCCCATCCTTCTTTTCCCTGGGCAGGCCACCTTCTCTGCTTAAATATCCTCGAGCCCCCAGGCAGCAAAGCCCCGGCTGTCTCCTGTCAGCAGCAGAGGGAGCCCATACTCTACCAAAAGGAACTGAGTTCCTCATTATACTCCAAAGCAGAAAAGACCGCAACTGTTGCTTTGTGCTACACAGTATGGCCTCACAGACAGAGCTCTAACCTCCCTCATACATCTCTGTTGCTGTGAATCCATGCTCCATTATGGGCCCACAGCGTCACTCTTGGAAAGCCTGGGCCGGCTTGGCGGGTGAGTTGGGGCTTCAGTGCTGTTTTTGCTACACATTGTATTGTGCGCTGTCACCTCCCACACTTGGGGTTTGTACCTTCACTGACGGCTTCCTGGCAGTCGGTTAGCTACGGTGCGTCAGCTGATCACTTAGGTCATCCCCAATGGTGGCAAAATGCAAGAGGCAGGTCAGCTGGTCAGAGTCTCCTAGCCCAGCATTGTAGATGAAAGCTCGGTTGCCCACCCAGCAGAGCATCGTGGTCAGCACCTCCCTGACCCCGTACTTTTGGTGCTTTGGTCCTAGAGACTATCAAAGAGAGCAAAGCACTCCTCTCACATGTCAAACTCAGTGTGTAAGCAGACGATCAGTAATGACAGAGGCTGAGATACTAATTGACAAATGTTTCTTCAACTACACCGGCATCGCTTGGGGACATGGCAAGTTTGGTTGCGGACCATTACAATAAAGTCAATCACATGATTTCTACCCAATGCATTTAAAAGTTATTTTTACGGGACTGAGAGACGGCTCAACAGTTAAGAGCACTCGCTGCTCTTGTGAAGGACCAGGGTTTGGTTCCCAGTGTCCATGTGCAGTCTCACAACCTATGACTTCAGTTCCAGGGCATGCAGTGTCCTCTTCTGGCTTCGGGGGAGCACCCACATGCACACGTACACACTCAAGCACATACATACTACACATCAAAATAAAACAGTATTTTAAATTTATGTTTACCATGCTGGTTGGTTTTTTTGTCAGCTTGCTATAAGCCATAGTCACCTGGGAAACATTGGGAAAATGCCTTCATTAGATTGGCCTGTGGGCAAGTCTGTGGGGCATTTTCTTGATTGATGATTGACTTGGGAGGGCCCAACTCACTGTGGGTGAAGCCACCCCTGGGCAGGTGGTCCTGAGCTGTATAAGAACGCAGGCTGAGAAAGCCATGGGGAGCAAGTCAGTAAGTAGCACTCCTCCATGGCCTGCATCAGCTCCTGCCTCCATGTCCCTGCCTTGGTTTCAGCCCTGACATCTCTCAGTGATGAACTGTTCGGTAGAAGCTAAATAAACCCTTCCCAAGTTACTTTTGGTCATGGTATTTGTCCCAGCAACAGAAAACAAACATTGACCCTATAATGTGTTGTAAGTGCACAGCATTGCATCTACAAAGAACACTATTGGGCTTCCAATGTCCTTTTGGTTAAAAACACTTTATTGCTAGCAGCATGTATTACTAGCAATGCCTGTGTGGGCATTTTGCCTGCATGTGTGACTACTCACCATGTGTGTGCAGCGCCTGTGGAGGCCAGAAGAGGGTGTCATATCCCACTGGAGCTGGAGTTACAGATGGTTGTGAGCTGCTGTATGGATACACAGTAAATAAATAGGCAGGTATGGTAATACATGTCTATAATCCTAGCACTTATGTGGCTGAGGCAGAAGGATCATGAGTTTGAGGCCTGGACTGCATATCAAGATCCTATCTCAATCTAAAATCTAAAAGTTGAACCCAGGTCCTCTGGCAGAGCAGCCAGTGCTCTTAACCACTGAGTTATCTCTTTGCCCTCTTTCTATTTTTAGAAGTAAGTTATTACCAGTCTGTGCCATGTGTTTGGTGGTGTTTGTGTCCACATAGGTGCAGAGCCATCCACCACACTCAAAATGAAGTTAAAATCTGCTTGTAAAATTGAGTCTCTCAGGGAAAGCACAATCTGAAAAACTATTGTTTTCATAAAATGGTGTAACTCGGGAGGGGATATCTTGGTCTCAGCACTCATTCATCCACATACTCATTCAAGAAGTATTTTAAGCTCAGCAGTGGCACATGCCTGTAGTTTTAGTACTTGGGGAGGGGAACTATGGAAGGAAGATATGTGAGCCCCGGAGTTCAGGACCAGGCTGGCCAACACAGAGAGACTTTGTCTCAATACACAGATAAGTAAATGTATTAGTCAGGGTTCTCTCTCTCTCTCTCTCTCTCTCTCTCTCTCTCTCTCTCTCTCTCTTCTCTCTCTCTATATATATATATATATATATATATATATATATATATATGGAATTTATTGGGATGACTTACAGGCTGCAGTTCAACAATGGCTAACTGTGAATGGAAAGCCCAAGAATCTAGTAGTTGCTCAGTCGCACAAGGCTGGGTGTCTCAGCTGGTCTTCTGTATATGCTGGCATCCTGAAGAAGTAAGCTCTAATGCCAGGGAAGGAATAGATGTGCTGACGAGGGCAAGCAGGTGAAGAATGAATCAACCCTTCCTTCTTCCACTGCCCTTCCAGCAGAGGGGGTGGCCCAGATTAATGGTGTGCTTTCCAGCTTCAAAATCTGGATTAAAGGCATGTGTCATCCAGCCTAAAGATCCGGACTAAAGGCCTGTTGTCTTCTTGCCTTAAGGTCGGGATCACAAGTGTGCCCTCCATTTCTGGATTATAGTTCATTTTAGACATAATCAAACTGACAACCAAGAATAGCCATAAAGTAAATAAATAGACAGGTATGGTAATGCATGTCTATAATCCTAGCACTTATATAGCTGAGGCAGGAGGATCATGAGTTTGAGGCCTGGACTGCATATCAAGATTCTATCTCGATCTAAAATCTAAATAATGAAAGGATGGATGGATGGATGGATGGATGGATGGATGGACAGGTGGATGGATGGATGGATGGACAGGTAGATGGATGGATGGATGGATGAGCTATTCTATGTCTAGTCAGTGTCTGGTGGCATGCTCAGACCTGGAGAGTGCAGGTGACAAGCACTGAGTGTCAACTCTAAGCACGCTAAACTCCTCTGCCACAGCTCTGACCTTTCTCCACCTGCCTCCCGTGATACTTAAAATGCATAGCTCTAATCTACCTAGGAACAAATCCTAAAATTTAAGATGATTTTTGAAAATGTTTTTAACAGGCCTGATGCCCACACTTGGAACATCAGAACTGAGGAAATGGAGGCAGGAAGATCATGAAGTTCAAGGCTAGCCTAGGCTACATAGTAAGTCAAGGCCATCCTGAGCTACATAGTGAGACTGTGTCCTCAAAAAACCAAGGGGTAAGGCATGTAGTTGAATGAGAAAGCAGTTGCCTACCATGTGTAGGGCCCTGGGTTTGACTCCCCAATGTTGAAAAAAAATTGAACGAATACAAGTGATTGATCTAAATTTCACTTTGTAAGTCAGAGAAAATTACTATTCAGTGTGAGGAGACTTCTTACATCTATGCGTTCATTCATAATTAAGCCAACTGTGCCACACAGGAATGAATGCATATGAATATATGTGTATGTATGCACAGCTCTCATATCAAGATAAATGCTTATGGAAAAGGACCAAATGGTTTTACCTATTATTTTTGTGAATTAAAATCCTCCCACTAATTTTTGCGGTCAGCACTCCAAATCAAAAGTTATTAACATCAATGAGTCAATCAGGAAGCATTTTCAGGACACTGAAGGTGTGTTTATTATGCTTTTTGGAAAGACAAACACTCAACAAACAGATAGTTATAGAAATGCCCCCAGTCCTTGCCCCAGTGAAATCCCCCAAACTCCACCCACCGGTCCATCTGCCCCTGGAGGAGGCAGACTGAGGAGAAATGAGATGGAGGATGTGGGCAGGCAGATGATAGGGGTCTCCTTCCTCAGAAGCCTTTCAGATGAGCAAGGAGCTGGCTGAGGAAGAGCCGATGAGAACTCTGGGCCCCTCCACGGCTACAATGAGCCCCTGGCTATGTGATGGAACAAGAGAAACAGATTTTTTGTCACAGTTTTGCTTGTTTTTTTTTTTTTTTTTTTTTTCCTGAGGCCTCTCTCCTTGCCTGATAGATGAATCTCCTTTCTGTATCTTCACAGGGTTCCTGGTGCTGGAGTTTCAGACCAAAGCCCAGGCACATCAGTGTCCAACAGCCACGGTTTCAATATACCAGTTGTAGAGATGACTATCCCAGATGTCACTAAGATCACACATTAAGAGACCAGAGCATTGTAAACACAGGGTTGTCATTTAGCAAAGCTAAGTGACCTGTGTGACATCACTTCCCTGTCCTGTTTCTTTAACCGCCTCTTTATTTTCCATTTTCATGTGTGTGGTGGGCATGTGTATGCATGCTTGCACATGTGTGTTTGTGTGTGTGTGAAGGCCTGAGTTTGATATTCAGCATCACCCTCAATCACTTTCACCTCAGTCACTGAGGCAGGTCTTTGAATCAAACTCAGAGCTACTGATGCGGCTATTCTCCGTAGGCAGCTCTGGGGATCCCCTGTCTCTTCCTTCGAGGCTGGAATTAGAGGTGAGCTACCATCTAGTGGGTTCTGGGGAGCCCACCTCTGGCTGCAAGCACTTCAGCCCTGAGCTGTCTCCCTCTTCCCATAGGAGACCAATGACATATGGTTAGTTAAAAAAAAAAAAATGTAGCCGGGCGGTGGTGGCGCACGCCTTTAATCCCAGCACTCGGGAGGCAGAGCCAGGCGGATCTCTGTGAGTTCGAGGCCAGCCTGGGCTACCAAGTGAGTTCCAGGAAAGGCGCAAAGCTACACAGAGAAACCCTGTCTCGAAAAACCAAAAAAATAAATAAATAAATAAAAATAAAAAATGTATGGAATGTTTGGAGAATTAGGAGCCTCTCCTTAATTGATTTTGACTTGAATTAATTGTTTTCTAAAATTAAAAGCCCCCTGTCTGACTCTAAATCTTTTCAGATATCGTTTAGCCTCTTGTTCGTATTATTGCAGTTAGTTCACAACTTTGAGTTTTTCTTCAGAAGAATACCATCATTTATTTCCCCAAGAGGGTGTGTTTGGATGAGAAAAACAAAAAGTGTCATTATCAAAAATAAAAAGCTTATGTAATATATATCACAAGATTATGTGATTATGAAATACTTGGATGAGAAGTGGAACTTTCCGGGGGCTGTATGTCAGCTTGCTGTCACTGTGGCAATACTTGACAGCATCAACTTACAGGACGAGGTAATTTTGGCCCATGGCCTCAGACCATGGTTAGCATTTGTCTCATCAGGGGGCCCATGCTGAAGCCAGCATCCTGGTGGCAGGCATACGGGAGCAAAGGGATTACCTCAGCGTGACCAGGAGGGAGGGAGAAAGCGAGAGGAAGGGTCTAGGGATGAGATACAGCCCCTAGTCCTATGCCTCCAAGCACCCACCCTCTCCCACCTCCTCAGTTTCCATCATCGCCCACTAGCCCATCACATTATGGCGCCGTCAGCGGATGGACCCTCTGATGAACGCAGAGCCCTCCAGATCCAAGCTCTTCGCCAAAGCTCTGCCTCTCGCCATGGCTGCCCTGGGGACTGAGCCAGCCAAATTCTGCTCTGATAAAAACACCAGACACAAGCAGTGTAAGAAAGGAAAAGTTCTCCATCATCCAGGGCAGGGAGACATGGAAGGGTGGTTCTATTCACGGCAGTAAGAGGTAGAACAGAGTAGAAACAGTAAGGGGCGGAGCAAGATAGAGTGCCCAAGGGCGTGACCCCAGTGACCAAGCCACTGTCCCTCCATCTCCTGATAGTCTGCTGGTAAGTAGATTAAATCAAGGGTCAGGTCAACCCTTATGACCTGATCATCGTTTTGGGTTTTTAATTACTTATTTATTTTACAGGTATGTGTCTGAGTGTATGTATGTGCACCAGGTTCAATGAGTGTCCTCAGATGGCAGAAGGGGCACTGGATCCCTTGGAAATGGAGGAGTTACAGTCAGTTGGGAGCTACCATGTAAATGCAACCAAACTCCAGTCCTCTGCAAGAGCAGCATGTGCTCTTACCACTGAGCCATCTTGCCAGCCCCTCTAATGGACTTCTAAACCCAAGCAAGTATACTAT
The DNA here is from genome assembly GCA_902168425.1 of Peromyscus attwateri. Classification (NCBI taxonomy): domain Eukaryota; kingdom Metazoa; phylum Chordata; class Mammalia; order Rodentia; family Cricetidae; genus Peromyscus; species Peromyscus attwateri. Next base: position 34,543 of record CABHPP010142260.1, on the reverse strand, counting down.
CATGCTTTACCACTGCAGAGAGTACAGAGTAACAGGCACCCCATGACTTGTCCTACTTCTTGTGGGAATTATGAGATGTCCCAATCTCTTGTTTATGAATGAAGACCTTTTTATTAAAACACTAGAATATAACAACTCTTACAAACTACACTTTCACAAGGTTTATATATGTGTATGTGTGTCTCTGTGTGTAAATATACACCACATGCATGTAGTTACCTTCAGAGACCAGATGAGGGCATCATATTCCCGGAAAATGGAGTTACAACAGCTGTGAGCAGCCTTGAGATCTTGACCTACTGTGTGCATCTGATCACTAATTAGAAAAACATGTTCCTGTCCCCAGACACTGCTGAAATAAGTAAGCTTAGTAAGTTAAAAATGTAATTTACTTATTCAAATTAAATATGTAAATTAAAACCAAAGGCATCAAACTTTGCACGAGGGTGCTGGGACCTGAACCTGGTCCTCTGAAACAGCAGCAGGTGCACTTAACCACTGAGCCATCTTCCTAGCCCTCAAGTTATAGTTTTTAATCTTCCTTTTTTTAAATATGTGTTAGGTGGTAGGCAAATTTGACCCTTTTACCTGTTAGGATTATCTAAATCTCAGGCCACTTAGGAATTGAAGAGCCGATTCTCAGTTGGGATGTCTTTCTATGACTAAAGTAAGGACCAATTCAGTAAAGAACCAAACACAATAATGACAAGAAATGAATTACATTATCTGGGGAGGTCCAGACCCTTACAAGATCTTGACCTACTGTGTGTGTCTAATCACTAATTAAAAAAACATGTTCCTATCCAGACGCTGCTGAAATAAGTGAGCTGAGAAACATTAGTTATGTAAATTAAAACCAAAGGCATCAAACTTTGCATTTCTGATTACATATTCAAACCATACAATTACAGCGTATAAAATCAATTTTTACTATAGTCATAAGTAGCAATTAGACATAGAGTTTTAAAATTCAAATGATATTTGTATTAGATGAAATTCCTCCTCTTCCCCCAGCCCCAGGAAAACATCTGACTAGGAAATGATCTCCTGTGGTTCCTTTCTTCATAAGGAGTTCCCCCCAAATAGCTGCTTGTGACCATTTCAGCCTAGGGGATGTGGGAAAGAAATGACCTTGACTCCCTCCAAACTCTGTCACTAGGGTCAGAGGTTCATAGTCTTCAAAGATTCCAACATTTTGTCAAAGATTTGATGCCTGAAGAAAGTTGGGAAGAAAATGAGGGCAGATGTGGAATTGGCAAGCAGAAACCAAAGACTATTTTCACTTTGTTTTCTGGATTTTGGTGGTGGTGGTGGTGGTGGTGGTGGTGGTGGTGGTGGTGGTGGTGCATGTGTGTGTTTCCAGAGGAAGTGAGCAATAGAAGGCTTGGAAACCATGAAAACCCCACACCTGAATCATGGTCTCCAAGCACCATTCCTTCCTAAAAGGAACCAAGGTTTCCTTGAAATGATGGATTCCAGATGTGGAGAAAAATACAAAGTACATATATATGTGTACAAATCAAACTTGAACATACTCAGGATTGATGGAAACATATTCAGAGGACACCAGACTTAGCTTAAGCTGTGGGTATGTGCGTGTGAGTGCAGGTGCCTGTGGAGGCCAGCAGAGGGCATCAGATTCCCTGGAGCTGGAGTTGCAGTTGTGAATCGCCCCACATGTGTGCTGGGAACTAAACTTAGGTCCTCTATAAGAGCAGCAACTGCTCTTAACCATTGAGCTGTATCTCTCCAGCCCAAGAAACAGCTTTTTTTTTTTTTTTAGACAGGGTTTCTCTGTGTAGCTTTGCACCTTTCCTGGATCTTGCTGGCTTCGAACTCACAAAGATCCGCCTGCCTCTGCCTCCCGAGTGCTGGGATTAAAGGCGTGTGCCACCACCGCCGGCAAGAAACAGCTTTTTGGAGCAAGTTTTCTTGTAATTGATTTAAGCAAAATCAATCAGCGGATATATCCTACTAGTTACCTTTCTCCTCATGATGACAAAGATCCCCGATGGAAGCAAGGCAAGGGAGGAGAGGTGTTTCGGCTCATGGTTTCATGATGGGGAAGGCATGGTGGCTGAGCTTGTAGCAGCTTGCCACATCACCCTGGAAGACAGGACAGAAAGGACATTTGGTCTGGAAGTGGGGACAGGAAACCCATTTCCTCCAGGTAGGCCCTACCTCCAAATGGTTCCAAATTCTCCCAAAACAGCACCACCAGTCAGGGGACTAGTTGTTCAAACACATGATCCTCTGGGAGATATTTCATATCTGAAGTGTGACAAATGCTAAGTCATTTTCTGTGTCAGTCAGCTTCCCAGCACTGTGACAGAATACCAAAGAATACAGCCAAGAGGAGAAAAGCTTATTTTGGTCCGTGGTTTCAGTTCGTGGTCACTTGACTGTCTTGTTTTTGGATCTGTGGTGAGATAGAGCATCATGGTGGGGAGTGCTGCTGGAGCTAAGCTGCTCACTCATGACAGCCAGGAAGGAGAGAAGATGAAATAAGGGGGGTGGGGGGTGGGCACAGGGATAAGATCTACCCGCTAAGCTAAGGACCTGGAGCAGAGTTGTACACTTGCATCAGGGAAGCCTTTCCGGGAGCAAGGACACTTTGCTGGGGAATCTGTCCCCCACCGGAACAGAGCTGTAACACTTCTGTTGGGATACCTTTCCCTTCTGAGTTGTAGGTAATCCTTGGTTCCACACTCCCTTGAACCAGGCTCCAACACTGGTGTCCACCACCTCCCAATAGCCCATTAAGCTCAGAATCCAGAGGCTGGAGAGCTAGCTCAGCAGTTAGGCCCATAGAGGGCTGAAGTTCAGGTTCCAGACTCACAACAGCCTGAAGCTCCAGATCTGGGGAACACGGTGCCCTCTTCTGGCCTCTATGGGTACTGCGCTCACATGTGCAAAACCCACACACATACACAAAATTAAACAACAGCAACAATACATCTTTAGCTGTGAATCTATCAATAGGTTAATCCTCTGGAGTGGTCTCATGATCCAATCACTTCCCCCAAAGTCCCACCTCTGAACGTTGCTGCCTGGGAAACAGATGTTCAACACAGGAGCCTCTGGAAACACTGAAAACCCTAACAATAAGCCAGGTGCTGGTGGCACACGCCTTTATTCCAGCACTTGGGAGGCAGAGGCAGGCAGATCTCTGTGAGTTCAAGGCCAGCCTGATCTACAGAGCAAGTTCCAGGACAGGATCCACAGAGAAACCCTGTCTCAAAAACAAACAAACAAATGAATGAACGAACAAACAAAACAAAAGAAGAAAACCCTAACAATAGCAGTCATTGACAAGTGTGTTGTTGGAAAGGATGCTCATGTCTCCGAGTGACCCCTCAAATGCTTATTCATTAACAGAGGGAAGGAGGACTGCCAAGGGGCTCAGCAGTTGAGGGCACTGGCTGCTCTTGTGGAGAACGCACGTTTGGTTCCCAGCCCCTACAAGGTAGCTCACAACCAATTGTGACTCCGGCTCCAGGGAGATCTAGTGCCTCCTTCTTATCTCTGAAGTACATCAGGCAGGCATGTTATTGGTTAAAATATTAAGGCAACTCCACGTAGTTAAAAGGGAGGTTTATTTTGTGGGGTAACTTACAAGTGAAGGGATAGGTTACAGAGTCTGGGAAAGGTGTAGCACAGTTCGGCGGTGTTCTCTGGAGAACTCTGCTCGGTCTACCTCCAGTGTCCAGGGTCCAGGAACCAAGAGAGTTCCCCCATCCGGATCCCGGGTCTTCAGGGGTCCTCTCTCGGCTCTGCCTTGTAGGCGTGACAGTTACCGAAGCCTCAAAGGGGGTGGTATTTCCAGGTCAAAGCTGGACCGGCTACCCACTACAGCATGTGGTACATGTACATACATGCAGGCAAAATATTCATACACATAAACAAATTAATCTAAGAAAAAAGAGGAAAAGGGGTCTTCTCCATGGAGAGGAAAGTTCCAACTGTACTAGAATCGAGAGTTCCAGCTACACCGCCAGTAAGGGAGCAGCTGATGCTGAGGGTCTGTCTTCCAACAAAGGACCCACTTCCTGTAAGTACTGAAGGGCCTGTAAGGTGCCAAAGATGTTGGACTTAATTCAGTCATGGGGTTAGTGGAACAATTCAAATTGAGGGGCATTCTACAGAACAGCATGCTCAGATTCTAAAAGTGTCAGCCTCAAGAATGTCCAAGATTGGGCTGGAGAGATGGCTCAGAGGTTAAGAGCACTGGTGTTCTTCTAGAGGTCCTGAACTCAATTCCGAGCAACCACATGGTGGCTCATAACCATCTATAATGAGATCTGGTGCCTTCTTCTGGTGTGCAGGCAGAACACTGTATACATAATAAATACATCTTTTTTTAAAAAAAGAATGTTCAAGACAAAAAAAGAAAAGAAAAGAAAAGCCAGGCAGTGGTGGCGCACACCTTTAGTCCCAGCACTTGGGAGGCAGAGGCAGGCAGATCTCAGTGAGTTTGAGGCCAGCCTGGTCTACAGAGGAAGTTCCAGGACAGCCAGGACTGTTACACAGAGAAAACCCTGTCTCAAAAAACAAAAGAAACAAACAAAAAAATGTCCAAGATAGGAGGCTGGGTGTGATGGCACACACCTTTAATCCCAGCATTCAGGAGGCAGAGGCAGGAGGATCTCTGTGAGTTTGAGGCCAGCCTGATCTACATAGTGAGCTCCAGGACAGCCAGGACTACATAGAGTAACCCTGCCTTGAAACAAACAAACAAACAAACAAACAAACAAACAAACAAACACAAACCTCTAAGACAAGGCTGGAGCAATGGCTCAGTGGTTAAGAGTGCACACTGCTCTTCCTGAGGACGTGAGTTCAGTTCCCACATCCAACTTCTTGATCCAGGGAGTCTAGCGTTCTCTTCTGGCTCATGTGGCATTGCACTAATGAGCATGCCCCCTCCCCCCTCCCCACCTTCCCCCACCTCCCACCCTCTGCACCCCGCCTCCATTGAAAATAGATATTAAAAATGAAGAGTGCTATGTGGAGGCTTACCACACTATTATTTCAATACTTCTGAAGGTTAAAAATAATCCAAATTACTGGAGTGAGCGTGGAACTCTACATAGAAAGTGAAAAGCTATACAAAGTAGAACTCTGTGTGCCTTCCATGAGGTCAACACCCATGATGGGGTGGGATTTTGCGGTGATGTAGCTGCTCGAAGGCCACCTATACTCCTGTAAGTAACCCTTCACTGTGCCGTGTAAGAAGCCCAATGAACCCGCTGGTTTCAACAAAAATAAACGAATAAATAAGTAGATAGATAAAAACATTTTAAATGAAAAGTTGAAAGGAACAATCTGGCTAGTTCCCTATTACTGTATTTATCTAAATATGTTAGGCAAGTCTTAACAAAATAATGGATTTATTTTTAATAATGAATTATTAAATGAATGTGAAATCATTGTAACATGACTTGCTTTTCTTCAATTAACAGCTAATTGACTTTCATGCATATTTAACTCTTGAATAAAAATATACTCACATGGCTAAAAATGAAAAGGTTACAAAAAACCTCCCTGAGGCTGGAGAGATGGTTCAGCAGTTAAGAGTGCATCTTGCAGAGGACCCAAGTCCACTTCCCCAAGTTAGCACCTGTGACTCTAGCGCTGGGAGATGCAGCGCCCTCTGCTGACTGCCACAGGCACAGGCAGACGCAGGGTACAGATACATGCATATGAAATGCTCATACACATACAATTAAACAAATAAAGCTACAAATAATTTTTAAGGGGCTGGAGGGATGGCTCAGTGGTTAAGAGCACTGGCTGCTCTTCCGGAGGACCCTGGTTCAATTCCCAGCACCCACATGGCAGCTCACAACCATTTGTAACTCCAGTTCCAGGGGATCCAACGTCCTCTTTTGGCCTCCATGGACACCAGCACACATGCGGTGCATAGACACACATGAGGCCAAGACACTTATACACACAGAAAAAATTAAAGCCAAAACAAGAGAAAAGTCAAAGAAGAGGGCTGCTGTTATAGTGCAGTGCTTGTTGGCTGGTTGCCTAGCAGCCCAGCATAAGCCCCAGGTTTGGTCCCCAGTACTTCACACACGTACACAGAACTCCCCGCCTAGAGAGAAACGTTTGGTGAGAGTCACTCACTCACAAACTGAGGGATCTGCTCTCCATAGGAAGCAGGTGCCCACATATTTGTCTTGATAGAACACGCAAATGAAGAAACTGAGCCTAATGTCACTTGCTTCAGAACTTCATAAGATTTTAATGTCTAAGAATCCAAATTAGCACGTCTCTGTCCAAGGGGTATGAAAAACTAATCTGAGTATAATGATGTGATAATGCCTTAGCAGGAGCAGGGACCCACACCACTGCCTGCACTGTGAGTTATAGTGGGGCCATTAACAGACTCCATCAGCCGGGGCCTGATTCCGAAGACTTAACAAGAACAGTTCCCAGGATGACCCTCGGTGCCGAGAAGGATCAGCCGTGGCTGGAGGTTGACGTCCTCATGGTGGGGCCTGCAGAGCAACCTGCTCGGAGTCCCGAGTGAAATCCACGTTTAGCATTCAGATTCCAGAGTTCTCAAAAGGGAGCTGCGGTGAGTGACAAGGACTTGGGAGGCGAGGAGGCTGGGAGCCGTGATTAATGCCACCTCCCCTCTCCGCATGCCTGACTTCCTGAGCGAGCTGACCCATGTGTCTGCTGGAAGTCAAAGGGGTGGGCTGCTTCAAACAGGGCATCAATACACTTCAGGATAATTAAGTGCCTAATTGAGTGTCTCAATTCAGCTGAAGCAATTTATGTGGCGTCCTGTCATGTCTGCAGTGCCAATTCCACTCATGTCTAAGATGACATATTTTCTCTTGTGTGTTTGTGTGAGGTATGTGTGGTTTGTGTGGTGTGTGTTTGTGATGTGCATCTGTTGTTTGTAGGGTATGTGTGTACGGTGTGTGTGTGTGTGTGTGTGTGTGTGTGGTGTGTTTGTATTTGTTGTGCGTGTTCTGTGTGTGGTGTACAGTGTGTTTGTGTGCGGTATGTAGCGTGCAGTATGTATGCGATGTGTGTTCATGTGTGCTTGCACACCCATGCATGAGCATATGGAGAACAGAGGAGGATGTCATTGCTCTCCTCCAGCTCTCCCCCTTATTCCCTTGAGGCAGGGTCTCCTCTCCAACATGAAGTCTGCCATTTCAGCTAGGCTCCTCAGAATCTCCCTGGCTCCATCCTGCAACTCTGAGGTTACAGTATGCACAGCATGCCTATTCTCTCTCTCTCTCTCTCTCTCTCTCTCTCTCTCTCTCTCTCTCTCTGTGTGTGTGTGTGTTTTACGTGGGTGCTGGGGATTTGAACTCAGGATCTCATGTCTGTGCACACTAGGCAAGCCCTCTATAATTAAGCTGCATCTTTAGTCTGCTCCCATTTTCACGAGGCCTGAAGCCCAACCCCAGAGGTCCTGTGATCATGCTGTAGTCTTCTGAAGGTTCCCTGCCTATTAATGCCATCACTTTGGGGGTCTAGCATGTCAACGCAGGGCACAGACATTAGACCACAGCAAAAGAAAAAAAAAGTATTAATGTATTTTCAGTGTGGCCTTTATCAATAGATTTTTCCCTTATCTCTGGGGGGGCAGTTACTACTTTTTGGGGGGTGTCATTGCTTTGACTCCTGCATACTCGGTTAAACACTTATGAAGTACTTACTGGATACGCTGATTCATTGTCGTTCTGGATCCTAGGTGTTAGCCCGCATCGTCTGATCTGGTTTTGTTCTTCTAAGTGGAGTCTCGGCTTGTCACCTCAACCGATCATGGGGTGCCAGTATGGGATGAGTGGGACTTGGCTCCGTGCAGAAATCCTGAGATCTTTGGGGAGCACAGTGCATATTGCTGGCTTCTCTCTGTCTCACACAACTGAAGAGCTGGAGTCTCCCAGCAGGGCCCACGCTGCTGTCTTCTGGTTGAGAAATCTATTTTCGAATGTCTCAGAAGGAATGGGATGGCCAAATAAGAGCTTTAAGACACATCAACATGGACCTAATTTATACAGTAAGATGCGTCCTTTGCTGTGGCATACGCAGCTTAGAGGAGGGATGACCTACCTGAGCTCATGGTTTCCAAGGTTTCAGCTCATGGTTGCTGGCTGCATGGCTCTGGGCCTGAAATGGAGACATGCTGTGGAATATTAGTTTCAAGTGTGTTACATTCGTTTATGCTGTGGAGTATTTTTTAATGATGCATTCTTTTATGTTGCATTTGTTTAACTCTGTGAAGCTGTGCTACTTTGCCTGTCTAAAACACCTGATGGTCTAATAAAGAGCTGAACCACTAATAGCGAGGCAGGGAAAGGATAGGCGGGGCTGGTGGGCAGAGAGAATAAGTAGAAAAAATCTAGGCTTGGAGCCGGGCGGTGGTGGCGCACGCCTTTAATCCCAGCACTCGGGTGGCAGAGGCAGGCAGATCTCTGTGAGTTGGAGGCCAGCCTGGTCTACAGAGCAAGATCCAGGACAGGCACCAAAACTACACAGAGAAACCCTGTCTCAAAAAACCAAAAAAAAACAAAAAAAACAAAAAAAAAAAAAAAGAAAGAAATCTAGGCTTGGAAGAAGGAAAGGGGGAGGAGAGAAAAGGAGGAGAGGAAGACACCATCCAGCCAGCCATATGGTAAGAAGGAATAAAGAAAGGTAAAAGCTCAGAGGCAAAACGTAAAGAGAAACGGGATAATTTAAGTTAGAAAAGCTGGCTAGAGACAAGCCAAGCTAGGGCCAGGCATTCATAAGTAAGAATAAGTCTTCATGTATTTATTTGGGAACTGGGTGGCGGGCCCCCAAAGAGTAAAAAACAAAACAACCAACTACAGAGACAGGAGTGTGTGGCAGAGGAGGAAGCTGATCATCTATCGGCAGCTGGGAAGTAGAGGGCCAGAGGGGCCAGAGCCAAGGAATACCTTCAAAGGCACACAGGCACACTCACATCCTCCAACCCAGAAAGCTCCACCTCCCAGTTTCTGGCAGTCCCCAGCATCACATATTACATATTTACTCTGTGTCTGTGTGCACACATGCACATAGAGAGCTCAGGAGTCAACTTGCAGATGTCTGTTGCCTCCTTCCACCATGTGGGTCCTGGGGACCAAAATGAGGTTATCAGGCTTGGCCACAAGTGCCTTTACCCAGCCAGTGGTCCTTTCAATGACAAATTTACTAATGAGTTGACACACTGATGAAGTCAGAGTCCTTGTGATCCAATAGTTGTCCTAAAGTCCCACAGTGAACATTGCTGTACCAGAGGCCAAGCCTTCAGCACAGAAGCCATTTTGGGGGACACGTCACATCCAAGCCAGCATTCCTATCCTGAGTCTAGCTTTAATGTAGGAATTCCAGTGTGTGCACATGTTGAGAAGACAGTGTGACAAACCCCAAATTAATTAAAACCTAAATAAAGGTTTGTGTTATTTCCACATACATATGTAGTGCACTTGGATTATACCCATCCCTCATTACAACCTTTTGTCTCCCCTCCTGGATCCCAGCAGTCCCCTTTACCTCCACATCCTGCCCCCCATCCTGGTCCTGCTCCTCATCCTGATCCCACAATGCGGGGAGTTGTGTAGTACTTGTCTTTTGTAGTCTGGCTGCTTTCACTTAACACAGTTTCCCGTTCCACACACTTTCCTGCAATGATGTGACTTTCTTCTTCTGTATGGCAGGAGAGTCCATTGTGGGTATGCACCACATTTTCTGTACCCGTCAATCCATTTGCTGATGGGCAGCTGGGTGGGTTGTGTAGCTTGGCTACTGTGGGAAAGCCTCAGGAACCGCAAGGGGGCAGATACTCCTACAGCAAGGTGACATTGATTCTTTTGGGTACCAGGTGGTGGGTGGCTTTGAAATGACTTATTTAAATTTAAGGCGTGTTTCATAAAGTGTGTGTAGTGTCTCTAGGTTTGTCCCTTGGGGGAGTGACGATTTTGGAGTTCCCCGGCAAGCTGGCCTTCCCGCTCCTTCTCCCTAAGCTCTGTACTGCTGTTGCACATCTTTCACTGTCTGCATGTCCAAGGTGACAACATTAACCTCCCCCCCCATAACTATGTTGCCCCTAATGTGTCTAGAGAATAATTAAAAAAACTAGCCAGGCATAGTGGCACACACCTTTAATCCCAGCACTTGGGAGGCAGAGGCAGGCGGATCTCTGTGAGTTTGAGGCCAGCCTGGGCTACAGAGTGAGTTCCAGGACATCCAAGGCTACAAAGAGAAAACCTGTTTTGAAAAAAAAAAAAAAAAAACCAAACCACACCCTGAGGATCCAGCTGGGCCTGGTGATGCACACTTGCAATCCCAAGACTTGGGAGTACGAGGCAGGAGGATAGACAAGGTCAAGTCCATCCTGGCCTACACAGAAAAGCACTGGAACACTGTCACACACAGGCACACACACAGGTTTGAACTGAAGGGCTGGAGAGAAGGAGAGAAGGCCCAGAGGCTAAGAGAGCTCACTGTTTTTTGGTTTTTTTGTTTGTTTGTTTGTTTTTTCAAAACAGGGTTTCTTTGTTTAGTCCTTGCTGGAACTCACTTTGTAGAGCAGGCTGGTCTTGAACTCAGTGATCTGCCTTCCTCTGCCTCCTCAGTGCTGGGATTAATGGTGAGCTGACTGTTCTTACAAGGAGCCCAAATCCAATTCCAAGCAGCTAGGCAGCTCACAGCCATTTATAACTTCAGTGATAAGCACTCCAGCTTTCAGTTCTGGCCTCCATGGGCACCTGATAGTGCCCTGCGCTGGAAGTTTGATGGTCAAAATTACTTTACCTGTGCAGTTTGCGAGATTAATTTCTCTGTCTGTTTCTACTAAGGAGTAAATGTTTGAAGGCCAATCAACAGAGCCAGGCATGGCTGCAAGTGTCTTTGGGATGGCCTGGAACTCACTGTGTATCTCAGGATAGCCTTGAACTTACTCTCCTGCAACAGCCTCCTGAGTTCTGGGATTACAATCATGTACCACCATGCTCCTCTCCCAAGTGTGTGTGTGTGTGTGTGTGTGTGTGTGTGTGTGTGTGTTTTAAACACACGTGTATTTTAACAGAACATCTTTTATTTATTATTTGACAATTTCATTCATGTAAACAATACATCTGAATCATATGTACCTCAAACTCACACTCCCCAGGAGCCCCCAACTCCTCCCTCGTACTTTTATCAGACACTCAATGTGTCTTCCCTTCTCCATCTCCCTGCCCCTCCGTCCCCCTCCCCCTCCCCATCTCTCTCTCTCCAATTAGTGCTGCCCCTTGACTGATCTTGTATATGTCTTGTGCAGTAGACATGTCCTGAGGACAGCGCTTCACAGCCCTCCTTTCTACCCTCCAGCTACATCTTTTTGTGCCCCCCCCATGATGTTTTTGAACTTGGGGGTGGGGGTTGAGACAGATGTCCCATTTAGGAGTGAGTACTGGGTACCAGATGTTTTTCTGACTAGGAAGTACCTTAGTCCTCTAACCTTGGCAGTGGAAGGAAAAGCACACAGCTTGTCTAGGCAGGACTTCGACTCCAGAACCACTTCCTGCCCCCTGGCATCCACCTTCTACCCAAGGCTACCCCCCAACACAGGGAGATCCTCTCCACAACTCCAGTTTCCACTGGAGGAAACTGGAGTTTGGAAAGAAGACTCCCCTCCGAGGCTTCAGGTCCAAGGGCACAACAGCTCCAGCACTATCGAACCCAACACGCTTCTCCTTTGCAGTCAGCCCTCACCAGCTGCCCCTCACACTTGCTGTGCATCCACAGGCACTGTGGACCCACCCTGTGGTCCATGGGTTGAAGCGATCAAAGGCACTAGTGTGTACGCCACACACAAAGATGGAGAAAGCTTAGGCTTGTGAATTTTATCCCTTTTGTTTGGGCTCCTCCTGCCTCCGCCTCTTTAACACTGGGGTTTAACAGGAACTGTATGTGCACCACCACGCCAACTCCATGCATTCAGACTTCATGCTGAATATCTCCATGTTTTACAGAACACACTTGGTAGAATCCTGTTAGAGCAATTCCACCACTCATCTTGTCATGTTTTTTTTTTTTTTGGTTTTTCGAGACAGGGTTTCTCTGTGTAGCTTTGCGCCTTTCCTGGAACTCACTTGGGAGACCAGGCTGGCCTCGAACTCACAGAGATCCGCCTGGCTCTGCCTCCCGAGTGCTGGGATTAAAGGCGTGCGCCACCACCGCCCGGCTTGTCATGTTTTTCCTATTGCTATTTCATATCTGCGCAGTACAACAGTTGGTCTAAACCATGAACTGAGTTAGGTTTTTAAACGAGGAGTCATGGGAGCTGGAAAGATGGTTCAATGGCTAAGGGCACTTGCTGCTCTTGCAGAGGACCTGAGTTCAGGTCCCAGCATCCACATCAGACAGCTCACAATAGCCTGTAACTCCAGCTCCAGAGGGTCTGACGCCTCTTCTGGCCTTTGAGGGCACAGCACTCATTTGCACATACCCCTACACAGACATGCATACATATACATAAATAAAAATAAGAATTTTAAAAAGATGTCAAGTCAGGGTTGGAGGTTTTGCTCAGTGGTTAAGAGCACTTGTTGCTCTTGCAGAGGCCCTGGGTTCAATTCCAAGTACCCACATGGTAGCTCAGAGCCCTTTGTAACTCCAGTTCCAGGGGATCTCATGTCCTTTTCTGACCCTCACAGACACCATATATGCTTGGGGTGTGCATACATACATGCAGGCAAAACACTCATATGCATAAAATAATCAAATAAATCTAAAAAACTTAAAAATTAAAAGCTATCGTGTGTCTTAAGTTCTTGTGTTAGATTGAATTTTGAAATATTCTGAAAGCCCATCATTCTTTCCATGGGGTTCCGACTGGTTTAGCCTTCCCACTGTGTTTTGATTGTAGCCGCAGAAGGTTGTTTTCCAGAATCTCCTTGGGTCTCATACTGCCTGGGGTCTGAAAGTGAGAGGCTGTGTAATAAGGTTGACTTATAAGGCCAGGACCAGTCTTCCCAGTGGGTTTCAATTGTCATCAAAAGAAAAGAATGTTCTCCAGAGTGAGACAACTGGTCTCTGGGAAAGATTCTGGCTTTGAAAGAGTTACCATGGCAACCTGTCTTTAGGGTAGCGTTTGAGTTTTAGGAAAACAAAGGACTTGGCTTTGTGTTAAGTTGGTCACCATGGAAGTGCCACAGCATGCAGCCTTCACTAGCTCCCTTTGCTCCGGGAGGCATTTGTTTTTCTGAGATTTGGAGACTGCTCAACACTGGGTGGCCATCTCCCACCTCCCCCTGGTATCTTGGACTCAGAGTAGAAGCCAGGCCGTATCTCTGACACAAGATATGTTTTCTCTAAGACAGCAGGCTCTCTGCTGGCTGGACACAGTCCTCCACCATGTGTTTACTGCTTCTTAAATACAGCCTTTAAGTCTGGACAGAAGAATTTGGTGCACTGGAACACACTCTGTTTATGCCTCTGCCCACCATCTCTGCTGTCCCTTTCTCTGGCCATAGGGTGCTATTTGTCCCTTGAATGGTCCACTAATATTGCCAGGACAACGAGTTATTCTCTTAAGGGGGAAATGGCATCTGCACTCTCTTGACATTCACGAGATTATGTGTGGATTAAAAATCTGAGGGTGACTCAGGTGGAGAAGAAACCATTGTATCTCTCTCTCTCTCTCTCTCTCTCTCTCTCTCTCTCTCTCTCTCGTGTGTGTGTGTGTGTGTGTGTGTGTGTGTGTGTGTGTGTGTGTGTGTACATGAGTGCAGCACCCACAGAGGCCAGAAGAGGTCATCAGATCCCTATCAGATCTGCTGGGAACTGAACTCAGGTCCTTTGCAAGAACACTCTTAACCACTGAGCCATCTCTTCTGCTTTATTTTTTTATGGCTTTATTTTTTGGGCTGGAGGTCCAACACTCTCTTCTAGCCTCTGAAGGCATGGCACACATGTGGTGCACAAACATACATAGACGCAAACACTCATAAACATAAAATAAAAATATACAAAACCCCCAAATTATATGCATGTATGGCATATATATATACACACTTTGGATGTTTTCTCCTTTAGTCTTATCTCCATTCATTGCACTTATTTTGGGCTTTGCAACTTTTTGTCCAGTGAAGAATCCACTTACTTTTCTTGTACGACAGTGAAAGTACTTCTGAGAGGCTGTGGCTCTCCTATTGGCTGGCCTCTGTCATCCCCAGCATCCTAGCACCTAAGGATCCTGTGCTGGCAGCAGTGTGGGCTTCCTCCTAGATAGAGGGTTGTTTTAAAAAGGCGTCTTTGGTGGTGCACGCCTTTAATCCCAGCACTCAGGAGGCAGAGCCAGGTGGATCTCTGTGAGAAAAAGGCATCTGTTAGTTCTGGGTTTGGATTTTTAAAAAATTAACCTCTTACAGGTGATTTCTAGTTTTACTAAATTGGTACATCCTGTGGTGGAATTAGACATTTTCTACTCTCGACTCTTCCATCGCGTCCCTGACTAAGCTGATCGCATAAGTAAGGAAGTCGTGTGGCCCGCCAGTCAAGCTGTGCTGCAGAGCCCCAAACCCTTCTGTGCTTCTACTTGATCGTGTCATAAATGGAGACCTTCATGCTGCAGCATCTCACTGGGTTTTCTTTTTTTTTTTTGGTTTTTTCGAGACAGGGTTTCTCTGTGTAGCTTTGCGCCTTTCCTGGAGCTCACTTGGTAGCCCAGGCTGGCCTCGAACTCACAGAGATCCGCCTGGCTCTGCCTCCCGAGTGCTGGGATTAAAGGCGTGCGCCACCAACGCCCGGCCTCACTGGGTTTTCTTTTGGACATCCACTCTTCAGTTTCTTCTACATTCCTTAATACACTTTAGCTTCGGAACTGACATTTGTGTCAGAGACTCGACCATCTTCACCGGAAGTGTTCCTCCTGGCTGTTAATATCTCGGCCCAAAGCCACATCACGCATAGCCGTGGGCTTTCCTTAGCTGGCAGCGGCCTGGTAACCATTCATTCGTGTGTATGCCAGCCCTGGCCACCGTGCTGGGAACAAAATGCTGAAGAGAACCACTGCAGTGCCTGCCTGCACAGAGCTTCCGGGAGGAGACGGTGCTATAACCTGAGCCTCACACTCTCATGCACACACTCGTTCACACTGACACTCTTGGGCTCTGCACACTCAGTCACACACTTGCTCCTTTTTAGCCTATAAGATGCAGTATTAGGAAAGACGTAGACAAAACTGCCATTTTTACCTTCTCTAAAGATTGCATGATTTTATATTCTGTGATGGTTGGCGTGAAATACCAGGTTACCAGAAAATGGAGTCGCCTGGGAGATGGGCTTCTGGGCATGTCTGGGGGTGTTATCTTGATTGTGTTAACTGGGGTGAGACTCGTCTTAGCGGTGGGAAGGACCAGTCCTCAGGGACTGTGGCATGGATAGGTGGACAAAGGGAATTAAGTACTAGTTTGCACTCATTCATTCCTTTCTGCTTGCTGACTGTGGGCGCAACGTGAGCCACCACCATGTGTGTGCTGGGAGCAGAACCTGGGTCCTCTGCAGGAGCAACATATGCTCTTAACCACGCAGTCATCTCTCCAGCCCAATATGTGATATGTTTTGATCAGATACCTCCCATGCCCTCCCCACCCCTCCCTCCTCTGTGCCCCTCACCCCTTTCCCTCCCAACTTCGTGTGCTCTTTATTTTTTATTGAATTCCCACTGAGTCCATTGGGTGCTGCCTGTAAGCCCGTGTGTACTAGTTCCCTGGAAAAATGTGGAACCAGGCATGGGGCTCATAATGTAACTAACACCAGTGTCTCCTGTGCATGTGTGTTTGTATATGTGTATGTCTATGTGTGTGCATGTTGAGGTGTGTGTGTGTGGTGTATACATTTGTGTGTGTATGTAGTGTGTGTATGTTTGTGTGGCTGCATGTGTGTAAGTTTGTGTGTGTATGTAATGTGTGTTTGTAGTATGTGTATGTATATATGTGTACATTTATATATGTGTTTGTGTGTGGTATTTGTTTATGTGTGTTTGTGTGATGTGTGTGTCCAGTATATATGTTTGTGGGTGTGTGTGTGTTGCATCTCCCCAGGAAAAGTCTCTCACACAAACATCTAACAGCCATTGGGCATTGCCCACCTGCTTAGCTCTGGCAGGCCCTGGCATCTGAGCTGATCTTCAGGACGCTGTCTGGGTTGTGCTGGAAGGGCACAGATGTAACTCTTCACCTCTGTAGCCTCACCTTGCACAGTCAATGGACTGAGAGCGTCCGGAAGGGTACTTAGAGAATGGGGGGAAACTCTCTTCAAGGTTTCTCATTCCGCTTAATTTTAACAAATAGAATATATGTCAGCTAATGAATATTTCAGTCTTTCACGTATGAGCCGAGAATGTAATTACGGATTTGATTTTGCCGACTGTTGCTGCCTGCGGTAGTCAGAGATCACAAATCGCATTAGATGAAAGGTGAACCCCATTACGGCATCGGGAAAATGGAGCTTAATAAGTTTTATAATTATGGGGCAAATCTATGCAAATTGCCATTTTTTATCAGGCAATTTTCCATCTTCATCTTGGCGCTAATAGCCCATTAGACCTGTGGCAGCCGGTGCCTGGTTACAGGAGCGCCCCAGCTTTCTTTCTGGGTTGTTCTTTGTAATAGAGACATGGTGTTCAAGGGTGAAACAGACACAGGCGGATTTACTTTTTGTTTTTGATCTTTTTAAAAATAACAAGACTTCAATCCTGTGTTAGTCACTCAGCTAGAACTCAGTTTATACCCATCTTACATAGAGATTGAGAACTGGGAGAAGCCACGTTCAAGGCATTGTTTTGTTTAGGTTTTGAGACAGGGTCTCACTATGGAGCCCTGGCTGGCCTGGGATTCACAAAAATCTGCCTGCCTCTGCCTCCCAAGTGCTAGGATTAAAGGCCTGTGTTTTAGTTCAGGTTTCTGTTGCTGCGATGAAACACCGTGACCAAAAAGCAAGTTGGGGAGGAAAGGGTTTATTTGGCTTACAATTCCACATGGTAGTCCATTATTTAAGGAAGTTAGGACAGGAACTCGAACAGGGCAGGAACCTGAAGTCAGGAGCTGATGCAGAGGCCATGAAGGGGAGCTGCTTACTGGCTTGCTCCTCATGGCTTGCTGAGCCTTGCTTTCTTAGAGAACCCAGAACCACCAGCCCAGGATGGCCCCACCTACAGAGGGCTGGGCCCTCCCCCATTGATCACTAATTAAGAAAATTAAGTTCTACAGGCCTGCCTACAGCTCGGGCTTATGGAGACATTTTCTCAATTGGGGTTCCCTCCTCTCAAATGACTTCAGCCAGCACAGCATGGACCACCACGCTTGGCTTGGCTGTTGTTGTTTTGAGATATGGTTTCACCCTCTAGCCCCAGGCTTGCCTGGAAATAATGGGAATCATCCTGCCTCAGCCTCCCAAGTGTTAGGATTACAAGTATGGAGCCCGGCTAAAGATATCAATTTTTTGAAGTGATTTTTGTTTTTGTTTATTCGAGACAGGGTTTCTCTGGCTGTCCTGAAACTCATTCTGTAGACCATACCAGCCTTTAATTCAAATATCTGCCTGCCTCTGCTGAGTGCTGGATTAAAGGCATGTGCCACCACCTCCTGGTAAAGTGATTATTTTTTAAAGATTTATTTTTAATTATAAAATTTAAATTATTTTTATAATAATTTATATTATTATAAATAAAGGGGGTATGTGCATATGAGTGCAGTGCCAGCAGAGGCCAGGGGAAGATGTCAGATTCTCCTGGAGCTGGAATATAGGCAGTTATGAGCTGCCTGATGTGGGTGCTGAGCACTGAACCCAGGTCCTCTGCAAGGGCAGTGTGCTCTCAACCGCTGAGCTACCTCTGCAGCCTTGATTCTGTTTTCTTCACTCACTCTGCACCATCATCTGAGACGCCATGTTTTAACACAGTGGCTTCTAAAAACGGATATATTTTATTGTTATGTGTTTTGCCTGTCGCATGTATGTGACCACATATGTATCTAGTACCATCAGATGTCAGAAGAGGGTGTCAGGTCCCCCAGACCTGGAGTTACAGACAGGTATGAGCTGGGAATCTAACCCAGGTCCTCAGGAAGAGCAGCCAGCGCTCTTAACTGCTGAGTAGTCCCTCCACCATCCCGCACTCAAATCTGAGAGTGTGCTGTCTCTTTTCTTAATGATTCTGTCTCTGCATCAACAGACTCATCCTGGAATTCTTTTCTGTGGTACAATTGGGATCCCAGCTGGCACGTGGGTGGAGTTCTAAAGTGGGTCCGTTCCTCAGGCTGCAGTTGGCAGTGAGGGTCCCTCCTGCTGCCACCGGCAGACCCCAGACATGCAGAGAAGTAACACAAACTGTGGATTCTTTGGATTCTCTGGACACATAAAAATACGCATGGATACAGTCCTGAGGATTCTGGCTTGAGCAACAGGGTAGACAAAGGTGCTGTCCACAGATATATGTCACCATGTCATTGGCTGCATGTCTCAGAACATATGTATACCTGGAACATGTGAATGCATCTTCACTTCGGGAACAGAGAAGAGTTTTTGTGGATGCAATTAAGAATCCTGGGGCTGACCTCAACAGTTGGGGCTGGAGAGATGGCTCAGTGGTAAACAGACTGATCTTCCAGAGGATGCGGGTTCAATTCCCAGCACCCACATGACAGTTCACACCTGCCTGTAATTCCAAGATCTGACATACACGCAGGCAAAATGCCAATGTACATTAGAAAGACAGAAAGAAAACAAAAGAATCTTGGGGCTGGAGAAATGGTTCAGGGGTTAAGAGCACTTGCTGGTCTTCCAGAGGACCTGAGTTCGGTTCCAGGCAACAATGTGGGCAGCTCACAGCTGCTTGTAACTCCAGCTTCAGGGGAATTTGATGCCCTCTTCTGAGACCTGCACTCTTAGGTGCACACATACACACGATTAAAAATAAAAGAAATCTTTTTTTTTTTTTTTTTAAATCCCTTTTTTTTTTTTTTTTTTTGGTTTTTCGAGACAGGGTTTCTCTGTGTAGCTTTGCGCCTTTCCTGGAGCTCACTTGGTAGCCCAGGCTGGCCTCGAACTCACAGAGATCCGCCTGGCTCTGCCTCCCGAGTGCTGGGATTAAAGGCGTGCGACACCAACGCCCGAAATCTTTTTTTAAAAAAAGAATCTTGAGAACATTCTAGATGATTCTGGGACCTTCTAAGAGGAAGGTACAGGGAAGTTTGAGACATATGTGAAGTACACATAAAGACAGAGAAAAGAATTGAAGATATGTAGTCATAACCCAAGAACCACAGGAGCTAAGGAAGTATGAAGTTCCCAGAAATAAAGAAAAAAATCCACACCTATGTCAAAGGCTGATTGACTATTAGAGCTGTGGAGAGTTGGAATATTGCAGATCTAGAGCCAAATTATCTTGGGCCATTTCTTTCCTACTGCTGTGTCCTACTGCTGTGTCTGACCTAACGTCTTTTTAACTCTCATGTAAAATCTTTCGGAATGTGCCAACCAGATCTGTAGCGCCCACCAACCCAAAAGCCCGGAATGCCATAAGCATTTATCAGATGGTGTCTGCTGCTACCCCTCCCACTCAATGTGCAAGAAAATAAAAACATAACAAGTGAAGCTCCATCCCAGACTCTGAGAGCTGCTGCTGGGGCAGCAGAGAGCTGAAGAAAGGGGGCTGGGGTCACGTGACAAAGGGTAGCCGAGGCCCACCCGAGCGCCGTACATCCATGTTGAGTGGCACCTGCAATCAGTGAAGTTGGACTTGCTTTTTTTGTTGATGGAAGAAAGTGTTTCAAAACAGGCACAGAGAAGAAAACACACATTAATATATGTTTTAGCCACATCCTGGGCAGACACTTTATAGCGAAGGGTAAAGAAGTAATCATGGGAGCCAACCTCCCTGTTAGGATTGTCAGAATTGTGTTAATAATAGCAATAAATATTTATTAGGTGTTTAGTCTGCTCAGTGCTGTTCTAAAAGCTTTAAATTATTAACTAATTTAATCCTTTCAAAAACTCCATGGGATAAGACTGCTGACTTAATCTATTTACAGTCAACACACCGACAATATGCCCAAGGTTATGCTTTGGGCAAGTGCTGACCCCAGACTGGATGCTGACTTTTCCTCCAAACCTCTCAGAAGGACGTGAAAACACAACAGAAAATGGGTTTAGAGGGATGGCTCAGGGTCAGGGCACACAAGTAGAGGACTTGAGTTCAGTTCTCAGCACACATATTGGCCAGTATGCAACCTCTTCTAACTTCAAAGGGATCCTACACTCTCTGCTGGCCTCCAAGGACACTGAACTCATATACAAATACACAGGCACACATATGATTAAATTAAATATAAAGAATAGTAGAAAACAAAGAGTGTAATAACCGAGACGTCTTCCTGCCTCGTCCTCCGCAGTGCTGGGATTGGACTTGGTTCCCTCCACCCCTCGCTGTTAGAGATTTCCCAGCGACCCGTGAGACACATCCATGGATACCATAACCTTCCAGGTGCAGACTTCAGTCTAGGTTCCCTCAGGGCATGACACAGTCTATGCATCACCATGACCTGAGACAGAACGGTCATGGCTTCAAAAGTCCTCCTTGTTGGGTCTGTGAGATGCCTCAGCACATAAAGGGGCTTGCTGCTGAGCCTGATGACATGAGTTCAGTCCCCAGGACCCACATGGTGGGAGGAGAGAACTAACTCCCAAAAGTTGTCCTCTGACATCCACATGTACTCCATAACGCACACATATGCACACACACACACACACACACACACACACACACACACACACAAGATCCTCTCAGTGGCTCTTCTTCAACCTTCTATCCCCTATATTTTAATAAATTTTATTATTTTTATTTCATGTGTATGTGTTTCACATACATGTATGGGTATACACCATGTGTGTGCAGTACCCACAGAGGCCAGAAGAGGGCATCTAACCTGAAGCACCATCCCTAAAAGTCCTATCCCCAAACATCAACTTGGATTAAATTCCTACCTTCTTGTTTGTATGCATGCATATGTACATAGTGGCCAGATCTGAGT
The DNA here is from genome assembly GCA_902168425.1 of Peromyscus attwateri. Taxonomy (NCBI): domain Eukaryota; kingdom Metazoa; phylum Chordata; class Mammalia; order Rodentia; family Cricetidae; genus Peromyscus; species Peromyscus attwateri. The sequence continues at coordinate 13,490 of CABHPP010142260.1, read as the reverse complement.
GTCCCCCTCTATGGTTCTCTACCTTAATCCCTTGAGAAAAGGTCTTTCATTGAATTTGGACCTAGATAAACTTTGAGGCTAGGCTGACAGCCACAAAACTCCAGTATCCCCGTCTCTGCCCAGCCCTAACACTGGGAGGGTGCATGACTGCTCCTGGCTTTTTATGTGAGTGCTGGGGATCTGAACATAGGTCCTTGTGCTTGCCCAGCAAAGGTTCTTACCCTAGTGTCCACCTTATTTACCATTAATTTATTTTTATAGGTGTGTGTCTGTGTGTATGTGCACATGAGTGCAGTGCCCACGGAGACCAGCAGAGGGTGTCAGATTTCCTGGAACTGGGGTTGCAGTTGGTTGTGCACTGCCTTATGGTAATATTTTATTTGTGCTGAAATATGGTGATATTTTATTTGCATGTTAATAAATAAAGCATGCCTGGAGATCAAGGGCAAAAGGCCAGCCATTTTTAAGTAAACATAGAAGTCAGGCAGTGGCATCACACACCCTTAATCCGATCATATGGCAGGCAGAGTCTTTGTGTGTTCAAAGACACACACCTTTAATCCCAGTACCAACCATAGAGACCTGGAGGTCTGTACAGACAGGCAGTGACAAGGAAGTGAGGTAGCTGGGCTAAGAACCAATGAGAGGGCAGAACAGCAAGGCAATAAAGGCGCGGGTAGACAGGAAGTAACTCACCTTTTGATAGCTGCAGAGCTGGAAAGGTAAGGTTGGTGGCTATCACTACTTCCCTGATCTGTGTTTCTTATTTAATAAGACCATTTAGAAATTTGGCTATACTGCCTGCCTGATGTAGGTGCTGGGAACAAAAACTGATTCTGAGACCAGACCAGCTGCCTCTGGATAGAGAGGAGACAGATAGGGCATACAGGAAAATGGTGGTTTATAAAGGTAAAATGGAGCCGGGCGTTGGTGGCGCACGCCTTTAATCCCAGCACTCGGGAGGCAGAGCCAGGTGGATCTCTGTGAGTTCGAGGCCAGCCTGGGCTACCAAGTGAGCTCCAGGAAAGGCGCAAAAGGTAAAATGGGAAACCGTGTGTTAGGATGGGGTGTTTAATTTCAGCTGGGCATGCTAATTAGGTGAGCCAAAGGGGACTTTCGATTGCTGGACCTTTGTAGTCAGCCTCAGGAGGAAGAAGTGCCCAAATAAGGGAGTAGACCTTGGTGGCTGGCTTTAGGAATGTCATCTAACAGTTTTTAGGAAGGCAGAGGGAATGGGGAAGAAAGGCAAGGCCTGCCAGAGCCATGCTCACCACACTCAAGCTGGCCAGAGTCCCTTCAATGAGTTTTATTGGGGTTATTTACAGGAGCAGAAATGATTCAAAGACAGCAGCATCACCAACACCCACCCAGTACAATGACAGATCACAAAATCTGGAGCCCACTGCACAGTCTGCAGGCAGAGCAACAGGCTGGAGAATGTCCTTTCCAGGTGCCTCAGTTGGCCTAAACCTCTTCTAGCAGCTGTCCTGGGTTCTGCTTCTTCCAGGCAGCTGGTCTGGTCTCAGAGTCTTCTTTGCAGCTCAGTGTCCTTTAGTATGAGAGGGATTCACAGTTTTCATTGCTTTCCCTGGCAGGGAGGGGCCTAGTGACTTTGATCAGTTTCAGGGACTTCCTGAAGCTATTTTGAGTTGTTTACTTTCTGGCTTAGGAGTTCTCCTGCAGGACGGACTGTGCATCTCAGAGGAAACCGTCACAATAGGCACACATGCAGAAGTCAGAGGAAAACTTGTGGTGCGTGCTCTCTTACTTCCATGTGGGTCCCAGGGATTGAACTCAGGTCCACTGGGTTGCCAGCAGAAGCCTTTGCCCACTGAGACATTCTAATGAGTAGTGATATCTCCTTGCTGTCTCATCTGTAACCCCTGACTTGAGTTCAAGTGTGATAAAGGAATGCCCTCTGGCCAAGGCCCACCTTCTCACTTATTTCTAAATCCCCTGGGATATCAGACTGGGTTGTGGACAGGGGAATGAGATGAGATGGGGCCAGGAAGAGGGTCAGTGGAGGGAAATTCATGTGCTTTTTCTTACCAAGACAGTCACATAATGTTACAGCCAGAGATGGTGCCACTGTCTCCCTCACATCTTAAGGGGTCAACAAGAAAGGATATAATGAATTTAATGTATTAGTCAGGGTTCTCTAGAGCAACAGAACTGATAGAACATATTAAAAGGGACTTTATGGGCCTGGAGAGATGGCTTAGTAGTTAAGAGCACTGGCTGTTCTTGGGTTCAGAGGACCCAGGTTTGATACCATCTGTAACTCCAGTCCTAGGGAACCTGATGCCTTCTGGCCTCAACGGGTACCAGGCACACACTTGATGCAGAGACCTACATGTAGGCAAGACACCCATAAAAATAAGATAAAGTAAATGAAATAAGGGAGTTCAAGATTAGCCTGGCCTACGTCGTCTCAAAAGCATGACACAGAGCACTATGGAAAGACATACCCTAAAGTGGAGATCCGGTCCACCATGATTAGGAAGGGGAGAGGGTCACCACAGCCCATAAACACGTCTCCCTCCCCTGTAAATGTTTGTAACCCTCCCTTACAGAACAGCAAACCCATGCTCTCCCGCTTTATCCCCGCCCTGTGTCAGCAGGGATCAAGGGTCTCTAAGTGACTGTCGCTTTCCTGTGCCAGATCCACACCTGTGTAAGGTGTCCCACTCTGCTGAGGTCTTCCCTTCCAGAAGACATGAACTAAGAACACCACCCGCACTGAGCTGGGAGTTAAGGAGAAAAGAGGCTCTGCTTCAGGTGCCAAGGATGCTGTTTTGTTTTGTTTTGTTTTTTTTAACCAAATTTTCATTTACTTTCTTGACTTATGGTTCGTTATTTGTTTCAAGCAATTGATTTTAGAAATATTTCCCCAGTAAGACTTACTTCACTTCTCAGGTCCAGAAAATTCCACATGAAAGCAAGACTCTCTGGGAACTCCTTTCATAATGAATGCACTGCCAACAATACACGGGTTTCCCTAAAGTGAATACCCTGATTAAATGGGCCAAAGGCCATTATTTTACAAAATAGTAAACCTGCAATCTCCCACTGCAACCCCTGCCCTGGAGCAGCAAGGTTCAAGGCTTGCTGAGATGCTGCTGTTTTACTTTGCTAAATCCACAGCTGCTTTAAAGACTAGAAATGTTTCTAAAGAAAATATGCAAGTGGCCAGCAGGGGCTGAAGAGATGTCACAGTGCTCACCAGCACCAAGGCTCATGCAGAGAACCTGAGCTGGGTTTCCAACACTCACCCCTGGTGGCTCACAACCATGTGTAACTCCAGCTCCAGGGGATCTGGTGCCCTCTTCTAGCCTCCACAGGCGCATACATTCACACAGACAGACACTCAATTAAAAATAAGCCTTTAAAATTTAAAATACCCATAGTGGGCTGGACCCTTCCACCCACCTGACCAATCAGCAATCATGAAAATGCCCTATGGATCTGCCTCCAGGTCAAGCTGACGGAGGCCTTTCTCAGTGGAGGTTCCCTTTCCCTCCAGTCTAGGACCATCGATTTCACAAAAACCAACTGGCACAGCTACTCTGCCCTAGGGATGGATGCCTAACGGGTTTCTTTCTTTCTCTGAACAAGTTTTAAATGGCCATCTTGACATCTTTGCTGAATTTGACATTTGGCAATCTTACAGGCCATCTTCGTTGCCTGCACATTCCTGAGCCTTCTCATGTCTTATCATTTTTAAAAATAAATACATTCTGTCATTATTCCTGCCACCGTTGCATATTTAGAGCCTGTCGACTTGAGCGATCGCATATTTTTAGTGGGATTTTCATATTTATGCACTCCTTCAGAATGTGCAACTCAGTCAGTTTCTTTGACAGGCAGTGGGAAGGGCAAGTCGGTTTGTCAGGCAGCATGGCTCCCGCTCTCACTGTCTCTCTCTTTGGGAGGAGCCCACTGACTGCCCCATCTCTGTCAGACCATCAACAACACTAGCACAACATTTCTGTCGCTGCATCCGAGCTACCTCTCCATTTGACACAGCTATTTCAAACTTTCCCCGTTTCCCCTCCTTGTAAGTGTTAAAATGTTTCTGAAAACTTCACACTTGAGTACTATGTTCACATCACGCCTCCTCCTTTCCTTCTCCAGCTCCTCTCCCACCCCATCTACCTGGGAGCTTCTTCCCTTGCTCGCTCTGTGGGTCTCACCTCCTCCGTTCTGACATCTCAGCTACTTGGTCTGATGGTCTCACAGCACTTCCCTTCTTCTGAAGCATCTGGCATTTCCTTTACTTTTCTTACTCAATGCCTGACCCTCCACTATATAATGTTAAGTTCAGCGAGAATATGGACTTTTTTTGCACTGTCCACTGATGGGAACCCAGAGCCTCAAAAAGTATCAGGGCTCAAAAACTATGGGGTGAGCAGAGCATGGTGGCATACACCTAGGATCCCAACACCCACCCAACAGGAGGGTGAGGATGGAGGATCCTGAGTTCCTGGTCAATCCAGGCTTCACAGAGAGACCCTGCATCAAAATACCAGAGCAAAACAAAACACAGCCAAAACAAGACCAACGAATGCACTGGGACGTTAGATAAATGTTATCTGAAGGTCTGCTAGTTTCAGTGTGCTCAAAGTCTCCACGGATGGTGTAAGCCAACCTGGGCTAGGTTTTCTGTAACTGAGTCTGAGCCGCAAGCTGGCACTCTTCCTTAAAGGTCATGGTAATAGATTGACTTTATATAGTTCTAGGGATGGAACTCAGGGGCTCGAACAAGCTAGGCAAGTTCTCTACCACTGAACCATGTCCCCAGCCCCTCCCTGGGGGATTCTAGGCAGGGGCTCTACCACTGAGCCACACCCCCAGCCCCTCACTGGGGGATTCTAGGCAGGGACTCTACCCCTGAGCCATGCCCCCAGTCATACAACTTTTATTTAGTAAAACTAGGGGACTTATTTCTGTTTTGGAGACAGTCTCACACTAGTTCAGGCTGACCTGAACTCACTTAACAGATCAGAGTAGCTGTGAACTCACAGAGGTCATCTTACCTCGACCTTACAAAAGATGAGATTGCAGGTGTGTGCCGCCATGCCCAGCTTTGGGATCTTTTTCATTCATGTTAGTATCATAAAGTTTCTTATCTAACACCTTATCCTCAGGTGTCCTCGTCCTCCTGGCTTAGAGGACTAGGTAAGTTCTTACACTCCTGGTGTCTGCAACCCAACAGGCTCTTATATGTATGAAGACACGGAGATCTAGGCAGGAGAGACGGCTCAGCAGTTGAGAGCACCGGCTGTGCTGGCAGAGAACCCAGGTTCCATTCCCAGCACTCATGTGGTGGCTCACAGCTGTCTGTAACTCCAGTTCCAGGGGCCCTGCCGCCCTCTCCTGGCTTCTGCTGGCACTGCACACATGTGGTGCACAGACAAGCATTGATACACATTAAAAAAAGAAGAAAAAGAAAATAAGACTGAGACGTTTTCTTCCTTAAACAGGCAAGACCACTGCTCACAGACAGCAGACCGCCATACAGAGGGCTCCCCCAAAATGGCTGCACTGACCATTACCCACAATCCCCAGGGTGAGATCAGGTGCTGGAATAAAATCCACATCATTGAGCACTAAATGAGCACCGCTTATGTAAATAATCTTAGTAGCAATAATAAGGGAGATAATTGTTCACAGGTGTCATTTCCTGGGGAAGAAAATCCACCTTTTCTTCTGAGAGAAAATGCTAATAGTTTCATTCAATTTATGAGTCTTAATTAGCACACTGCTGTTCTAATTATTGTGCGGGGCCTGAAATCATTTTCCTGCACCCCTTTCCCTCTCCTGCACATCCACACTCAATCAGCCACTTCTCTCCTTTATGAATATGCACTTCTGGGCATGTGCACACATCTGTGCATGTCAATCACACACAGCACAAAGCGATGGAGTGCGGAAAGCAATCTGTCAGTGTTCGTCCTTGTCAGTGGTCCTTCCCCCGTTTCCATTCTCTCTCCCTCTCTCTTCTTGTGCTCACACACAGCGAGACACAAATGTGATGATTTTATTTTTAAGATGTATTTATTTAGTTTTTATGACTTTTTTCTTTTTCTTTTATGTGCAGTGGTGTTTGCCTGCATTCTATCTGTGTGAGGGTGTTGGATCCTCTGGAGCTGGAGTTACAGACAGTTGTGAGCCGCCGCATGAGTGCTGGGCAATGAACCCGGGTCCTCTGCAAGAGCAGCCAGTGCTCCTAACTAGTGATCCTCTCCCCAGCCCGATATGCATTTATTTTTTATTTTATGAGTATGAGTGTTTTACTGTCTGTGTTTCACTTCTGTGCCTGGTGCCCTTGGAGGACAGAGTGTTGAATTCCCTAGAACTGGAGTCACAGACAGTTGTGAGCTGCCATGTGAGTGCTGGGAATTGAACCCAGGTCCTCTGTAAGAGCAGCCAGTGCTCTTAACCACTGAGCCATCTCCCCAGCTCCTGCACCTGGCTTTCTACACAGGTTCTAGTGATCAAAGTTGGGTCTCTGGGCCTGTCTGGTAGTAGTTTTACCCACTGAGCCATCTCCTTGGCCACCATGGGGTTAATAGCACTGGCTGCTCTTTCAGAGGACCAGGGTTTGCTTCCCAACACCCACATGGCTACTTACAAACCACCTGTAACTCCAGGTCCAGGGGATCTGGTGCCTACTTCTGGCTTCCATGGGCACTGAACTCATGCAGTATACAAACATGTATGCAGGCAAAACACCCATACGCATAAAATAAACACATCTTTATATTTATGACGGGGTATGCGGACCTGTAAGCCTAGTTTTTGGAAGGAGAATCCTGAGTTTGAGGATAGCATGGCTACACAGCAAGGTATGGGGGAGGGGGAGAGTGGGGTGAGTCGAGATGAACATAGCCACACAGCAGAACCTCACTACCCCCGTCCCTGGTGATCTATCTGCTCTACTGGTACACATCTCCACCCCCTCCAATTTGACCCTTCAAAGCAACAAAAGACACCTTGGATCATTGAAAAGAGCTTTATTTAGTATATAATCTCTATACAATTCAGTACAACAAATTAGAAATGCTCTTTCTAAGGTTTTCCCCAACAGATGTCACAAACGGGAAGGTCAGTCGCTGCCCCGACCTAACAGACCAGTGCTTTCCCCCAGCCACGGGCCGCCATGGCTGGAGCAGCCGCAGACATGTAATACGACAGACAGGATCCGAGACACTTTCATGCTCTTTCTCTGTTCCAAGCTGTGTTTAAAATCAAATGCTTCAAACACACTTTGGCTAAAGATGAGCTACATTTCTGGGAGGTATCTTTCTATCTTTAATGGCCTCGTTGTTTATGTGCTTGGCTAACACATCTGGAATCAAGTGGTGGGCTCTCCTTACTGACCCTCTGCCAGGCATGGGAACAGTAACTGTCTACTGAATGGCTAGTGCAGGGAACCGTCACCAGCAGTGGACAATAGTACGATCACTCACTGATCTTTTGATGAGAAGCCAGGGGCTTTTATTTCATGGGAGTCCTTGTCTGTGGTTCTCTTCCTTGCATAAATCACACCAACATCATGATTTGGGAAGAATATTTTTGACTTTTCCTGTCAGCTGAGGCTTCCTCCAGTGCTGGGGACAGAACCCAGGACCTCATGCACGACAGGCAAGTTCTCTACCTCTGAGCCACATGCCCAGCTTCCAGCTTAGACATTAGAAAGGTGAGATGAGTACATAAATTATCTAGGAAGGAATCTAAGCTCATTCATTTCCTTCATTTTTATCCCCTAATATTTAATAACTTTCCTGACATTTAATTTTTAAAAAATATTTCCTTTAATTTTTAATTATTTGTCTGTGAGTGGGAACGGGCACATGAGTGCAGTGCCTGTAGAGGCCTGAAAAAGGCACCAGGTCCCCTGGAGCTGGAGTTCAGGCATTTGTGAGCCGGCCAACATGGGTGCTGGGAACCAAACTAGGGTCCTCTGCACGAGTCATACACACCCATAACTACCGAGCCATCTCTGCAGACCTGAGCACGTTTAATTTAAAAGCAATTTTGATGAGAAATCCACCTTATCAAAATATCTGATTTAAAGTTTTGCAAAAAGTATCTCTTTTTCTGTCTGTTTTCTTCTGCAGTGCTGGGGGGGGGGGGGTGTCAAGCTTAGGGCTTTGTGAGATGCTAGGCCAGCACTACTGTCAAGCCACACTCCAGCCCTCTTGTGGCTGGCCTCCATACTCACAGTCAGAAGCAGAATGTGTACCAGAGACTGGGCTGGGCTACCACTGGAGCCTGGCACACAAGGCAGGGGCCACCTGCCGGATTGCAGCAGGTGGCTGCCAAGAGGGCTGGAGACTTGAGGCCCTGTGGAGTCAGAAGTGCCATTAATTAAGAGCACTTCTGTTGTTCTTAGAGGTTCTTCCGTGAACTCAAAGCCTAGTGCTTGTTCTATCTGGAACCACAACTGAATGTTATTACCAAGATGTAACAGTCCCCAGGGCCCAAACAGCAGGGAGTGAGGCCTGCAGGGTGCTGGTTTCAGCCTGCACAGCATTGGGGCCACAGCCAAGGGCAGGCCATCTTTTCTCCTGTGTGCTTGATGACAAGGTCACAAGCTATAGTCCTGATCAGAGCTAAAAATATCAAACATGATTTGCTGAAAGATTTGGTCGTCAAGAGTAAAAACTTGTCCTATACACATCACAGTGTCTCGGGGAGAGCGCCTGTGTGAAGACTGGTTTTGGCACTTCGAATTTTCTAGGAAATGGTTTGGCAGCAAGGGCGCTGTGGATAAAGTGAGCGCCGATTAGCATGACTGTACCACGGTAAGGATGTGCATCCAAGTTAAGTCCTCGGCTCTTGGATACCAAGACGCCAAACATGGAGCGATGAGACACATACATACAGGAATGTTTAAAACAGATGCAAACTGACCCACAAAGTAACAGTCATGGGTCTCGATACACTGTGCCTCACTGCATTTGCTGTCCCTTCAGAGTAAGGCACTGGCCCAGAGTGTTCCACCGGCGCTGGCGGCTGTGGCAGGCACGTGCCATTGCTGGCTTCGTGAAAGTTTTGGCATTGATGAACATGTTTTCTCGCTGCGTTACCCCTAACTGCAGTGGTCTCCAACCTTAGGGGTTCAGAAAAGGCAGGATTCCAAAGTTCCAGTGGCCTAATTTAAAAACCGAGCTGTCCATGTTTTATTTAAATGAGTTTTACATAAAAACCCTGAGCCTGATGAGACCATGGAAACGCATTTGTGAAAGCTTCTTAAGCAGCAACCGAACGTCGACTCAGTGGAGCACTCGGTTCTCCGCCTGGTGCTCCAGGGGATTGACTGTACTAATGTGTGAGGAGAAACGTTTAAATCACCTCCGAATGGCAAGAACAGGAGAGAAAGGTAATTTCATTAGCTATCTTGATTTAATTAAGTGGACAATATGCCTCTATCAGCAGCTTTTACATGCCCCCACCATTAGAAATGAATTATAAAAGCAATTATCAAAAAACTCTGAGCAGGTACACCACTCCTCTCTGCTGTTTACAACTGAGCACAGCTTGGAGGCACTTGGTCACCTCTTAGGGAGGAAAAGTGTCGTCTCCGGGACCGAGAGGGAGGATTGGAGCCCACAAGTTGAAGGGTATGAAAATGCCACACTGAACTCGAGGAGTCAAGATACAGTGTCTAAAAAACCCCCAGACTTTGCAAGTTTCTAGGCTATGAAAAAATACAAAGGCTAAAAACACAAAAAGTTTACAAAGTTTTGCAAGCCCAGTAAATTGAAATGAGTAAGAAATGAAGCAAAATTATTTTACTTGCAAGAGACACTAAATACCATGAATGAGTTTTTAAACAAGCCTGAACAGTAGCACAGGCTACCTGGCTACGTGTACTTCTGCCCCTCGCAGACTTCTAGGATGAGACCTGTGACACTTTTTCGCTTTGAGACAGGATTTCTCTACATAGCCCAGGCTGGCCCAGAACTCACTATATAGACCAGGCTGGCCTTGAACTCTCAAGAGATTTGCCTGCCCCTGCCTCCAAGTGCTGGGATTAAAGGAGTGTGCTACCACACCTGGCCCAGGAGCACCCTGATTGCTGTGCCCAGAATTGAACACACACTCTAAGTCTGTCCCACAGTTCTGCACATGTGACATTTTAGAGCACAAATGGAATATTTAAGATTCAAAGACCTAACATGATTTGTTTCTTCACACGTGAAAGCATGGTAAATTGGAAAATGTTATAAAATTTTAAAGGAGACAGGACAATAAGCTTTTAAAAATCCACTGACTGGTCCCAGTGGTGAAGAAATATCAACAACTGAACCATGCAGCCTGTCAACTATACTCATTCATAACTAGCTCAGGTTCACTGAAAATCACAAGTATTTCAGATCTTAAATAGGCTCTCATTTTCCAGGCCACCAGTGGGTCACACACGACTCCCTCAGTGGCAAATTCCCAGTCTTGGACAGGTGCACACAGTTAGGCGAAAGAACACTCCTGGAAAAGGCAGAGACAGGATGGAAGAGCCAGGCGTTAGTGAAAGGGTTTCGGAGGATAGCGGAATTGTCTGCAGCTGTCCGCAATCCCAGCATTCTTGCAAGCCCTGCTCCTGACTCACAGCCACCGACTCCGTCAGCTGCAGATGCACTGGGGTTTTAAGGATGGACACGGTTACTTGTTCTGGACAGTTTGTAGACGTGGAATGTCTTGTTCTGGAATACTCTAGTGAAGTGAGCTGCATAGGAGGGCAGGTTCCTTTTAATCTCCTCACAGAAGCGAGGGTGGTCTGCAGGTCTCAAGTCAGGGTCACTCTCTCCTGGCCCATCCATCTCCTGAAACCAAAACAAACCCAAGTACAACTTGAGTGGTAGTGGTGAGACCCCATCCATCCATCCACCCGCCTATGCATCTACCCACCCACCCTGGCTTTTGTTTATTGCTTTATTTGATTTTGAAACAGGGTCTTTCTATGTAGTCCTAGGTAGCCTGATACTCCAGATATACACCTGCCTCTGCCCCGATTGTTGGGATTAAAGGCGTGCACCACTACGTACAGCCCAAAGCTTGGTTTCTCCCAGGAACTCACTATGTAGACAGGCTGACTTAGAACTCTTAATTCTCCTGCCCTCACTCCATGAATGCTGGTATTGAAGGCATCTGTCACCGCACCCACCCCCCAAAATAATCACATTTATAAAGGCCACAAAAACCAGGGTAGGTCCTGGGCTTTCTGAGGGATGTGATGCTGGTCAGTTAAAGGGTATTTCAATGTCAATCCCACTCAGAGATCATGGTCCACCTCGCTCTCCTCCATCCAAAGAGCAAACCAAGGCTGGAAAGGAGAATTCTGTGTCATGAGACTTGTCACTGTTCAAGGCAGAGCAGAACCAGAACTCAGATCTCCCTGTGCCCTGGTTGGTCTTTTGTCAACCTGACAGAATGAGACTCACTGAGAAGACAGACCGTTAACTGAGGGACCGCCTCCATCAGATCGCCTGTAATCAAGTCTATGGGGCATTCTGCTGATTGATGTGGAAGGGACCAGTCTACTGTGGGTGTCCTCTGTGCCACCCCTGGGCTGGTGGTCCCGGGTTCTATATGAAAGCAGGCTGAGTAAGCCATGGGGAGCAAGCCAGCAAAGAGCATCCTTCCATGGCCTCTGCATCAGCTCCTGCCCTGACTTCCCTTCATGAAGGACCTTAAGCTGTAAATGAAACAAATCCTTTCCCTTGTCTTGTTAGGGTTTTACTGCTGTGAAGAGACACCATGACCACGGCAACTCCTATAAAGAAAACATTCAATTGGGGTGGTGGCTTACAGTTCAGAGGTTCAGTCCATTACCATCACGGCAGGGGGCATGGCGGTGTGCAGGCGGACGTGGTGCTGGCTACAACTTGATCAGTGGGCAAAAGGAGGTAGTCTCAGTGTCACACTGAGGGAAGCTTGGGCAAAAGAGACCTCAAAGCCCACTCCCACAGTGACACACTTCTTCTAACAAGGTCATACCTCCTAATAGTGCCACTTCCTTTGGGGGCCATTTTTCTTTCAAACCACCACACCCCTCCAGGTTACTTTAGCCATGGTATTTATCACAGCACAGAAAAGCTGACTGAGCCATCCTGTTCCTAGAAGCACATTATCCTGTCTCATGCACTAAAGTTAAACACAAGCTGGGCAGTGGTGGCGCACGCCTTCAATCCCAGCACTTGGGAGGCAGAGCCAGGCGGATCTCTGTGAGTTTGAGGCCAGCCTGGGCTACAGAGCGAGATCCAGGACAGGCACCAAAACTACACAGAGAAACCCTGTTTCAGAAACAACAACAACAAAAAAGTTAAACACTACAATACAACAATTGGAGACAATTCCCCAACTCAGATACTGGGTGAGGAAAAGCGACACACGTGTTCACACATGTGCTCACACACATGCAGGTGCGTGTTCTGCTCAGCCTCTGAAGTCAAGGCAGTCACTGCTTACTACTTTCCTTGGGCAAAAGTCTGAGTCTCTAACTCTTACCTCAGGTTGTTTTCAGATCTAGTTTCCACACACCACTAGTCACCCCGCACCCTAAAAGGAACAAAGACCCGTTTCCTGTGACCTGGCTCAGCTCCAAGGGAACATTCCTTTCTCTAAGGGAGCCACAGCTTGTCCCGCTGTGGTGATGGACAAGAGGGAGCAGGATGTGTGGACCACAGAGCCTGGGAAGAAGGGGTGGCCGCTGCCTGACACTTAGAGATGTGTCAACAGGATGCTCTGGAGCAGTGCGTTTAGAGGCAAATGTGTTGTATATAGCACAGAAATACTCTTTACAAATAAAATGTATGCAGTGCTTCATCATGCCAAACAGCCAAAGGCAGAGAGGTGCTCGACCTGAGTCAAACTGCAGGCCTGGCCCTGCCCCGTGCCCTGGCCCAGACCCTGCTGTCACTAAAGAGCAGGCCTTCTACAAACATCTGACTGTCATTCACGCATGTGGTATGAAGTGGTGTACGTCACTTGGAATTCACCCTGGATTTCCACCCTCTCTGAACGCTCCCCAAGACGAAGAAGCAACGTGCTCACGTGTCCGTTGGCGACATCCAGCAAATCACGCAGCCGGCAGCCCCGTTGGTGCCTGCGTTCATAGCAGATGCTGTCTTCTAAGATCACAAAGTCAGTGCCAAAGGACCTCAGGAGCGAGTGCACTTCCTCTGGAGACCGTTTCGCGTATATCTGATAAACCTTCAAAATGAGAGGAAAACGGGAAAGGGCACATTAGCCTCTCAGTTGCCTGGGAGTTAATGGAGGAAGGGAGGGAACATTCCCAGGGGGCGGTGCTAAACCCTGACACTCAAATCTCCTTGCTGTCCAGACCACTCTTTTCCTGTCAATCACAGTCTGGAGCAGGAGGGTAGGGAATCCCAAATGGATACTGTGATTATTTAATAGGAAGAGGGAACAGGAGTCACACTGAACACATCTAGCTTAGATGTCAAAAAGACCTAGATTCAGAG
>CABHPP010142259.1:0-40005 GCA_902168425.1 Peromyscus attwateri | reverse complement strand
GTGATTCATATCACTTACTGCTAAAGTGATCAAGGAGAAGAAATTGAAAAACAACTTGCTCAGTTAATAATGTTGGTTAAAAACAGGGTTCTGGTAGAAGAGTGGTTCACTATGTAAGACAAAGAGTCGGAGACTTAATTCCATCTCCACAAAGTAAACACTGGCTTTTATCCCATGACAGTTGTGACTAGTTTAGTGAGATAACATATGTAAATATTATAGTCCAATAAACTAAGGGCCTAATGAATGCTGGCTATTATAATTATATTAATTGCTTAAACTTGTTTATCTTTTTCATGTTTTTCCACAAAAGCTATTCAAATGAGCAAGTAAATACAAAATTTAAAACCAAAAGAAAAATGATACCAAGCTCTAAATTCTGCCCAAAAGCTTAAAATAAGACAATTTGTTATTGAGTAAAGCTATATTTTGAAATCAGTTTTGTTCCCTCAAAAAGATAAAAGCACTCAGAGACTGTAACTGAACGATCATAATGTACCCTGGCCAAGAAGTGAGGTTTAGCTTGCATTTTAAGGTATATGCAAGTGAGCATTGCTTTTGTATTTCAATATAAACTTCCTACCCCCAAACTGATTTCCTGAAATAGTTAGATAATTGTTATATACTTTGAAGTTGCTTTGTCAGTGTTCTTGAACTGTGAAAGTAATTCAATGTGGAACTCATAAAACAGTCTCCAAGGTCCAGGTTTACTTGCTCACAGTGATTTGTTTCCTAACAATGGAGGTTAACTTAATTTAAAAATTCCTTTGTACCAGACAGTCCTTGAAGCTCATAGGGACTTTCTTATTCACAGCATGGCTTGGCAAAGCAGCCAAGAGCCTTTTTGTGTATGTCATCTACTATCACCACCTAATGACTGTCAGAGCCTAGAGCTTGTACAACCCTTTCCATTGGCTCACCAACTCCCCGGATTGCCATCTCTGCCACCACTAACACTCCCAGGACCATTACCATCACCACCACCAGAAACTCTCACAACCCCACCATTAATGATGGTGAAGAGTAAGCTGACTACTGGTTTTTAAATTTTCTACTAACAGTTACAAAGATCTCTTATTTAATAAAATGTAATGCACGTTTACATAAATTTTGTTTTTTAGGATCTATTTTTAATTGCTTCATAATTTGAGATTTCAATATAATTACATCATCCCTCCTCCCTAACACACCTGAAGAATGAGAGGGGCAGTTTTGAAAAACCATTCTCATATAAATACACACACACTCACACACACACACATATATATATATATATACACACACACACACACACACATACATATATATTTACATATATAACATTTTTTCATACACTCTCTTCTGATCAGTTTCTCCTCTTCCAATTCCTCCCAGATCCAGCCCACCCACTACACTCCATGCCTTCTTTCTCTCTCTTTAGAAAACAACCTCTACTTAAAGCTTCTACTAAACTGAGTTGATTGTGTGATGGCAAGTTGGAAATACCTCTTTCCCCTTCACCTGCCTATACATGTAGCATATGGCTGTCATTGTTTCTCACTCATCTAACATTTGTTTAGTCATCTATTACCTGGATGTAAATGAGAGCAACACCATTGCCTCTGTCCTCCAGGAATCATTTACCCCTCTCCTCAAGATGACATCATAAATTACCTGCTGTAGATGGTCAAATACCTGTTCTGTCCACTAATCTTGGTGCATTATATATTTTTATTTTTTGGATGGCTCTATAGAAACCTTGTGAAAGAAAAATCTTCAGGATGTGGCATTTAATGAGAGAATGGGATACAGAAGAGGATGACTAGTGTGTACTCATTCAACTTTGGGGGTAGTTATGGACTCAATCTGGTTGTTAAGGCAAAGAGGAAATTCCCAGTTTGTCCTATTTATATTTTAAGAAAGCACTGTGGTTTAGTGGAATCAACAGTCACCTGGAGACACAAGAGCAGTGTAACCAAACAAGTCAGTAGGTGCCGAGATTCCTTTTGGCCTTTCTAAGAGGATAATAAGTCTCACTGGCCACATTTTGTGTTGTTTTGAAGTATATAAAAGGATGGTGCTGGTGAGTACTTTGCAATAGGAGAGAATAAGTCTACAGGAAGAACATTTTAAAGTAGATCAGTAGCAGTAGAGACAAAATAGTTCAGATCTTAATGCACGAAATTTAGAATTTAACAGGTAACCTTGACCAGAGATTATAAGCAATTGATTATAGACACACTAATTTGCTGATGGTAATTTTTAGATTAAAACATTGGCTCTAGCTTTCTAACATTCACAGATATGATGCTGGACTTGAACATCTAATAAACTTAAAATAAAGAGATGTCAGTAAGAATGTCAATAACAAGAAAAGCCTAGGGTCCTGCCATAGGGGTATGCCCCCTGTATTATATGAAAACCCTTCTTATGTGGAGTGCTCATAAATCCTTCCCACGTAGGTTGTATTACCATGAGTGTCTTACAAACAAGAAACTGAACTTTAGATTGCTTAAATCATTAAAAAAACAAGGCAATACCACAGGCAGCTGAAGTTGGATTTGAAACCTAGTCTGGGATATTGTTTTCCTTAATACATATAATGAATAGGTCTGATAGAATTATTGTGAAATAAATTTACTCACTGGATTCTACTTTAAAGATTACCAACCAAGGCAGAACTGAGTCTGACATTTCACATGATTCAATCAGCTCACCTTTATATGCTTTTGTGACTACAGTGACAGATGTCAGTATAAAAAATTAAAACATACTAAGAATAATAAAATACTTTCCTTTAATTTTTATTTCAGTTTCATATACCATAGTACCTGAGAAACTCAGATCAGCACAGTATAAAGTATGTCCCTGCAAACTTCAAGACACTGAGAAAATATGTTTAAAATATCTGCACTGAGCTGAAGAAAAAGCTCAGGTTTGGTTCTCAGAACCCATATGGGGTAGCTCATAAATGCTTTTAACTCCAGCTCCAAGATATGTGATACCCTCTTCTGGTCTACACAGACACACTCAGAAATGTACACACACACACACACACACACACACACACACACACACACAAAATTTAAAGAAATCTGCAATAAAAAATTTCAGGAGGGTTGACACTCATGAAATAAAGATGGATTTAATTAAGCTTATATCCACATTGCATTTATTTAATGATTATTAAAAATGTTAAAATTTTCCTAGTTTAGTTTTATTTATTGGTTTATTATTTTTATTTGTATGGACATTTTGTCTGCATGTGTGTTTGTGCATCATGTGTGTGCCTGGTGCCAGTGCAGGCTAGAAGAGAGCATCAGATCCCCTGGGACTGGAGTTAGAGATGGTTGTGACTGGCCATATGGGTGCTGGGAAATGAATCGAGGTCTATTGGAAGAGCAGCCAGTGTTCTTAACTGCTGAGCCATCCTCCCAGTCCCGCATTTTTGAACAGATTAATATTCATACATTCTGATCATAGCTTTAAGTACTATACCATCTGTATGCGCTACAGATTAAGGATTTTCTCAGGAGCCTACATCCTAGTGCACACAGTGAGGCTATCTATCAATCTGTCACCTTCAATGCCTTCTAGTATCGCATGGTGGCAGGAGCTTCTCAGTCCCCAGTCTTGAATCAGCTACTCAGTATCTACTTCACATGGACTAACCAAAGCCTGGTATGTAGTTCTGAGGACTTGTATCCTTACAGAGAACCATGCTTGCTAGCCCCTGCCTACTCTTAGGTTACAAATGATTACACAATACAACGTCATATTTGTAGAGCTAAAAATGATTATCCTTTTAACCATACCAACCACTACTTGACTTTGACACAACACCATAGTCCCACCACAACAGTGCCACTACTAATTTAGTGGCAAACAAGAGAACTGTATGTATAGGAAAATGAAAATTCTAAAGTGGGACTTAGGGAATTAACCAACCAACCCACCCAGCTGGCCAGCCAGCCATGCCTACAATTCCAGCACTGAGTTACAATCTCAGGTGCCATTAACTGTACAAAGTTTCTATTTTGAATTTCTCCACAAAGACAAAAAAGTAGAATCTTAACAATAGACAGAAAGAAAACTGAACACTTACTGAGCTGGTTTATAGCAGTCACTACCCACTACAGCTCTTTCTGAGTACTTCATTTCCAAATTTCCAAGCACTTCCAACAGTTGGTTTAGTTATCTAGTTTTGCAGTTGAGGATACACAGAGTGAAAGGCCCAACACCATGTTCTGGGCGGCTGATGTGATACCACGGTGAGTGACATCAGATAGTCAAAACCACACACTCAAATTTATCCCCTTCAAAGGCTACCACAGAACACAAACCACCAAAACAATGTCCAAATCATTTAGAGCAGGTGCCATGGAAAGGTCTTGAAATTATCAAGCTATGGTCTTCTTGTTCTAAAATGTTCCGGAACAGCTCAAAAAGATAATGAGATGCTTAGCACTTCACCATCCATTCAATTTTTCAGAAGTAGTGATGCTATTTGATTTAAGGCAAACCACTGTTAATTACGAACTACAAAATGTTACTGGTCAAAGAAAACATACTCTACTCCCATCATAACTCCTGAATATGAAGGCCTTAATGATTTTGAATAATGTGCTTATTAAGATATTAGATTTGAACCAGACCAATGACTCACCGCAATGAACATTTGGTGGATGGGGCTGATTGGACAAAAGGGTGTACTTTGTGACACACCACAGCTCCTGATGCCACTGGGATGAATGAAGTGGTGTTGGAAAGATGGAGGAGGTGGGTTTTTTGTTTGTTTTCAATTAATTTTTTGAGGGGGTTCTTCAGGAAGGATGCTGCAGGGTTGAGGCGGGATATGGAGGGATTGGGAGGTGAGTGGGATTGGGGTGCATAATGTGAAAATCCCAAAGAATCAATAAAGAATTATGTTACATGTAAAAAAGGTATTAGACAGGAATGATACTATCAAAAGCAAGCTTCTCAAGTCACACTGTAATACCTTCTAATAATGTATCTTAGAAATAAACAATATTATGAATATATGTACTATTGAGTAATAGGTGTAATTGAGACTTTTTCAATGCTGGGATTTTGAAAAAGGCAGGAGGGAGTAAAACCATGAAGAAGGAGGAGGAGTAATGAGAAGGAGGAGGAAGAGGAAAGAGAAGGAGGAGGAGGAGGAGGAGGAGAAATCATTATTTGCTAAATTCTTTTGGTAGTAAATATTCCTGTAGCAATATTTTGGCTGGTTTTCAACCATCACAAAGATTTAAAAATGATTTTGTGTATATTTTAGTAAGCCTTGTTTAAGAAGTAATAGCTGCTTCACATTTGGGTATTTTAATGACAGCGTCAGCTCATCAACTTCAAAGTTTTTTTTTTTTCTGCACTAACTCACTGATAACTTAAAAGAAAATACATTCAGAATATAACCCATAAATAAGCAGAGGTAATGACGACTGATGGTCTATTTCTTTCCTTGACATTTAGCTCATGGTCTCTCTCTGATAAGAAAATGCATCTTTCTACAAAGCACTCACACTTCCCTTTAGCATAAAAACTAGAAGACTGCTCTTTTTCTTATGACAGACTATACAATGGTTTCTTCTCAGAATATTTTCCCCCTTGAAATTAAGCTATAAAATAAGATGCCTTCCTTGAAAAAGCGTATATTAGTGAAGAAGGACAAATGCACTCATGTAATGTGAGTTGAATTAAAGCATACATAATAAAGAGCCCCATTTTTATTTTGGGAAGACAGCTATCAAACAAAATCCTCAATATTAGCTCTGTTTCCTATTCCCAGGTATTTTAGCTAACAAATAAAACACCATGGTTTAATGAAGGATGGATTAACAGAACCCAAGCCACGTTTCTGAGCAAAACAGTGAACTAAATGAAGCTTGCCGTTGGCGGCTGTTGTTCCTGGGGAGTGCACTGCTGGCCACGTG
This sequence comes from Peromyscus attwateri, assembly GCA_902168425.1. NCBI lineage: Eukaryota > Metazoa > Chordata > Mammalia > Rodentia > Cricetidae > Peromyscus > Peromyscus attwateri. The sequence goes on along the minus strand of CABHPP010142259.1, from coordinate 34,075 downwards.
GCCTGTGCACTCAGGGCATCCCTTTCATGTGATTAGTTTTGTCTCTAAAGAGCCATCTCTTTTGGGTCATTTAACCTTGTTTTTCCTCAGTAAATTCAGAAATGACAGATGGTAGCACTCCAGTAACCAACATGAACCTGGAGGCAGCTTAAGACTTAGAAGTTGAAGAGTTATGACAGTTTTGGTTTAAATGTTTCCCCCCCAAATTTCTGTGCTGAAGGTGGAACTATTAGGGAATGAATGTCCTTATTGTGGGAATACATTAGGTATAAGTCAGGCATTCTTCTTTGCCGTTGCTCTCTTGTCCCATTAGGATTTAGCAAGAAGAATCTTGCCTGAGTCTACACATCTTGACTTTAGACTTTCATCCTCTAGAACTAGGAGCAAAATAATTTTGGTTCACATAAATTACTCACTCTGCAGTATTCTATTATGGTATCTTAACATAGTCATCAAGAGAAGGGAAGCTGTGTGTGTGTGTGTGTGTGTGTGTGTGTGTGTGTGTGTGTGTGTGTGAAGCCATTGTAGATCTTATCATAAACATTACGGTGAATGTCTCTGAATTTCTCTACTTAAGGAAAGAATATAAATGTGATGAGTTTTCTCTTTACAGACCTTTGAAGCTAATCCTAAGCAATGTAGATTTTTGTAGGGGAGGGCAAACTGGAAGACCAAAAAAACCAATAGGGAAAGAAAGACTTTGCCGTAAATTTTTCTTTTTATTGAAAATTTAGACTTCAATCTATCTGTATTTATCAATCAAAAATCAAATTCCAAAAAATTTACTCACTGCAACTCAGAGTAGGTAGTTGAGGGTTCTGCATGTGGCTGGTGCTTGCAAATGCTGGTTGAGTAAACAAAACACATCACCACTGCAAAGATTTTCTGTGTGTATGTTTGACAGTTATTTATAAAACTGAAAGTGTGAGGAAGATTTTAGGGAATAACATTAGAATTTCTGAAGATTGGCGGTTATTTAAGGTAGTGAGCAAACATTATAGCACATTTATACATCTGCCCTGTATCTCATTTTCTTTTGCAACTGAGTAACATATATAATAGTCCTCAAGTGAGAGTTAAAGTATCTATGCAGTGTATTAATCTTTTCTGTGATAATTAGGAGATACTTGGGGCCAGCTCTTTAAGAGTTTATTTGGTCCACTGTTTTGGAGCCTGAATGTTCACAGAGCATCACACTGGCTCTGGGGCACCCCTGTTGGGATCACTTTGCAAATGGAGTAACATGGGTAGGAACACAGAGAAGAGAAGGGAGAGTGAGGAGGACACAGTGAGGCAAGAGGAAGGGAGAGAGATGGAGACATCACATCTCTAGACAGAAAGGCCGGGTGTGTTTGTGAGGGGACGGCCCTACCACCTTCCATTAGGCATAACCTCTGAATCAAGTTTCTCACATATGGATCTCTGGGACAAAAGCCAAATCTAAACCAGAGCACATTAGAGCACTGTGTAGAGTTATTGAAAGTTAATTTCTTTGTATTATATATAATATTTTATTCAATTAGCAATTTGGAAGAATATACCTTACTAGATGCATACATGACTAAATCTTCATACTGAAACTTTTACAAAAATAGTTGTACACATTACACAAACCATCAACTTTGGTTTATGTTTTACATATTCACGACAATACTATAATTTTTTTCTATTAAAACCACAAACTTTCCCCCCAAAAGAGATTGTTAACAATTATAACAAACTCATGTGAGAATTTGATTAGAGTAGCTCAAGCGGAATTTGCAAGTGAGGCCTTTTTAGTAAACAAATACATGGAACTTTCAAAAGATTGATAGGAATGTGTAACTTACTTTGTCAGTTTCATTTTTCATGTCTTGGTAATAAATGTTATTTTGATAGATAAAGATAATTTTTATTGTGTTTATTGTGTTGTGACTTTTATACAATAATGATTCCTCAAGTAATATGAGAAGTACTCAAGCTGTTAACTTATGCTTCTTTTAGAGTTATTTGTCAACATCTATACATCTGTATGAGAACTAGGTGAATTGATGATGTGGGTTCCCCCATGTTCCATGCAAGCAAATCTCATTGGGAAGAAAATCAGTGTGAATGTATTATAAATATTCCTGGAACGCCACTAGTCCTATCATATTTTCCCAATGATGCTTTACTTTCCAATCATCTTATAAAACAATGGTGACGACACGCGGGAGAAGTAGCAGAGTTTGTAGTGGATTTTAGTATGCCCTCGCTGGTGCCAATACTGGAGCGTCAAGAGGTGAAAGGGCATCCCAGTTCTAGTGAGTGGCTTGCTTGTGTGTACAGGATCGAAGTCAGAATCAAGGTAGATATCAGTTCTGAAATCAGCACCACGTAAGTGAAGGCCAGGATGGAACACCTGCTTGTGCTTTTAGGAGACTGGCTCTACTTGACAGCAAAAGCAACAAGAGAGTCTCAAAATCAAGTAACAACTCCATGCAGCAGCTTTTATAGTTGATACAAAGTTGCTCCTATAACTCTGTTCAGAAGACATCTACGATCCCTGCCAAAAGTTCTGCATTCAAGATCCTTTGGAATTCAAAGCCACAAAAGAGCTCGCCATTCTTCAAGAACTGGTATGTGTCTTTCCAGAAGGAAAGGATAATCATCTAACTGGAAGGTCCCCAGGAAGTATCCCCAAACAAGACACACCTGAAGTCCTCATGACACGTGCTTCATCAACTTGTCCTCCCACTAGGTTCAGAAGAATTAATTAAAAGTGATTACTATTTGTGAACACGGTAATATATCCTGGTTATGATAGACAGCCACTCAAATGTCCAGTTGAAACCCACTCCTGTAGTGGCTGTAAAGTAAAAACACACCCAAAGCTCTCTTGCAGTTTGGATGTGACTTTGTTGATGTCTGCAAATTGCCCAAGATTAGAAAAGCTAAAAGCAAAGCAGTGGCCACTGCTTTGCTGATGGTGCTTGCAAGTCTTTCTTTCCTCTCACACCATCAACAGAGTACCCGATCCTGGGCTATGAGCTTTGTGAGACGCTAAGAAAGAGAGTCAGTGGTATGTTATCCTGGAATGGGCTCTTGCAGGTACTGCACAGTCCTGCGCCTAGCCTTAAGAGCAGTAGCTTTCTCATCATGAGGACTTCACATCAAGGAATGGCACTGAGATTTTGGCAAGCAAATGGGCAATTTAGCAGAGTATTTTTTTTTTTTTTTAAACAGCAGAAGATGATGCAGTGGCCTTGTTGGCTTATATTACAGTTTTGGCTACAGCTCATTAAAATTCAGTCTCACTGTCAGTCCTTATAATTACAATGGAATCTATTTAACATGGCTTTGTAAGTTTTTTTCTGTTTAGTCTAGATCTTGGTCTACGCAGCAGAACCTTGACCTATGCAGTATGTTAGCACATACACACATCTCTAAGAAATGAATTTTATATTTTGCCATGCAGAGGAAGGGCAATGCAGATTCTAAGATCTACAGGGAAGGGCATGCCAGAGTGTTTAGGGAATGAGGAACATGTGATGGTTCAGCCTGGCTACAAACTCCATTTGACTGAGAAACAAGGGAGAATACTGGCTGAGATCAGACATGCTCTGCCAATCAACAAATTAATTTGTTGATGGGTTGGTAATATGATGGCATTGGGAGGAAGTGAAAAGTAAGAGGCGGGGCCTTTCAGGTTCCATCTTTCCTTGGCCTTTTCTATGTATCTTTCCCTACTCTCCCCATTGCAAACCACCCACTGAGAGGTGACACACAGCTTCAGCAGGCTCCTTCAGCCATCATGTCCTGCCAAAACACACAGGTCCGGTAACTGTATGAAACCCATACAGTACCCATGGAACGATGAGCAAAATAAAAATTTCCTTGTCTAATTATTCTAGGAAGTCTGCTGTACCACAGAGCAAAGCCAGCTAGTTCAGAGGGCTACCTCTGCTGTTTCTGCCTGTGAGTGAAGGTGTGGTTTTGGTGACATTAGGATATATTTCAGAGCTAAGAGTCCCATCTTAAACCTAATCTCTCAAGTATCCAGATTCCTAGCTTTGGTACTTCCAGAATAACATCTAATATTTAACCACCATGGACAAATGGCAGGGACATTGAAAGAACCCACAGAGTTCATAAGACCCATCCCTGTGGCTGCAGATCCACTGATTATCAGGTTTGTGAAATGTGCCCCATCCACTTCTGCTATGAAGCCAACTAACTTTCCACCAAATATTATGCCATTGATTAATTTGGAAACTCATCATACTGTGTGTGTCCATGTGTGACTGGCATGTGTGGGTACTGTGTACTCTTTTTATACTAACCCCCACTCCTTTGAAATATTCAAGTCTAGCAATAAAGGCTATTTCTGTTTGGGCATTATATACTATCTAAAGGATCTCTGTTCAATTTTGCCTCACCAGAAAACACTGGTATTCCTGCCTATCCATAGGCTAGTGTTCATGACACTTCGGGCCTCGATGATACTCCATAAGGTTTATCTGCAAGCTATGGGTTGTACCACCAGATTTAGAAAAAAACAAAACAAAATGATAAAATGAAGCAACTGAAGTTTGAATCTGAGAAAAGAACACATAACTTTGTTAACTGAGGTGTCCTCACATGTAATGTATTTATCCTAAAAGTTATTCATTGTTTTTGGAAAATACAACTTCAGAAGACTGTCCTTCATTTCTAAATTGTGGAAGAGCCTTTTTAAGCACTGCTATATACAGCGGATAGTCCACTCCAGGTTCAGAACTTCACATTAATGGACTGAAAATAGTAACATTCACATGGAAGAAGCATGTTCAGTGGGAGTGACTGAGGGGATTAAAAACAATGGGGAATCAACAGTACACAAGCTCTTACCTGGCCTCAGAATCACAATGTTTCTTGGGTTTATTTCCTTGAACCTAGATTCAAGCACAGACTTGCCAATTTTTGGTACTCTATAACCAGCTCTGTTTCCTTCTGCCCTGGGGCTACCAGGAACATCAAAAAAAGTCACAGTACTGAACCCTCAATTTCTACTTTGTCCTTTACGTACACACAATTCACTTAAACACCTCTTAAATGGGTCATAAGTCATCAAAGGATCTGGCCTTCAGTTGTCTTAGTCAGTGATAACCCACACAGCAGAAGTTACCCTTTGTGGGTTTGCATCTTTGGGGACCAGAAGCCACAGATTTGGCTGTACATGGTTAAAGCAGGCTCGTGGTTTACACTGCTGATGCTGTGAGGAATGAATGGCCCCAGAGCAGCAAAGCTATTCCAGAGTTTCAAACTTTATTTACCAAAGCATGTACTCTGTACCACACACACACACACACACAGAGCAGTACCAAGCACTTTAGTGTTTTTATTTATTGAAGGCATTCTGCTGCCAAAACAGGTGAAGAGAACATGAGCTAAACTTTGAAGTGTAATGCAATCCTGAAAGTCAAATAATCCGCAGCATAGTTAAGTTTTGCGCAAGTCTGGATAGAGAACATGAGAAATTCTCAGACTGGCAGTTTGCTGACTAGAAAACCACTGTATTTTCAAACAGCCTAATATGGCAGTTGTTTTTCATAGGCAAAGAAAAATCTAAAGACAACAGAGAATCTGTAGATATTCCGTACAGATTGGCAAAACCTAGCTGCTAGTTTCTTTCTATCCTTGTTTTTTGTTTCCATGTGGGACTTAGCATTATCAACGAGAAGAAATAAACAGAAGCAAGAAGGAAGGTGCAGGCTGCCATGCATTAGCCCCTTGTCTGCTATGGTTTTCCTAACCAATTGCCCACTGCTCTGTATCTCACTGATTACAGTACAACAGTAACTTTCATTAGTCACTGCAAATAGGACTTAGTGCCACCTTATTTACATTCTAGTGCAAATAATTAGCATTTCATATTAGAACCATCCGAGGCACTTCTGAGCTTGCAGCAAGACTATCTAACATTATCCAATACCATGTTCCACATTCTGTGCCTTTTAGTTACAACAGTGTCACCAATGAGTTCTACTGTGGCTTAAATTCCTGCCAATGATGTAGCCAGGGATATCAAAATGATGCAGTAATTAGACTTCACAAGCCTGGCTTCCCAGTGGTAACTGTCTTAGAAAAGGAGGAACTGATATTCAAAGTTTCTAATAGCTCAACCCTCTACAATTATTGCTAGAACATGAATATGACCATTTTACAGCAGAAAGCAACTTAAGAAAAAGCTTTACTACAAAAGTTAAAAGACATGGGAAAACAGCTTTGATGACCGATGTCTTTTTCTAATAAAAATTTACAATTAATTACAAAGATTCAAACTTGGCTATTAACTTGGTAGAACTCTTGAGAACAGTGTCTATATTTAACAAACTGTAAATTCTATTTTATCAGATAAATTAGAATTTCACATTACATGAGCATTATTCTTGAATACATAAATTTGACATGTAGATTTGCATATATTAGGTAACAAAATTACAGAAAGCATTTGGTACAAAACTAGCTACTTTCACTTTTAGGTAAGAGATGTGTATAAACTATATATTACACATTTATAATTTTTTAAATAAAAAGAAAAGTTTATCACATTGCAAGCAGCAGCAAGCTGGATAACAAGCATACTGCCAGCAGCTTACATTTGCAGTTCTTTAATATGTTAACTGATGCTTTCTCCTACATGCACTTATCAGGAAATCACCGAGTCAAACAATCCTGAATTGTGTGAATGGACTCTTCAAAGATGGAATGAGTTACTGTGACTCTAGCAATTCTGGAAAGGGTGTCAGTAGCCCCGGGCAACCTCTGGGTCCATACATCTGCCCTTATCGTTCTGACCTTTCCCTCTCTAGGCTTCATGTGGAATAGCTCTTCACCCACTCCAGCCCTTTATTTTCCTAAGATAACCAAACCACTAGGTCCAGTTAAGCAACTCAGGTCTCCCAGGCCTCTTCATATTCCATTTACATGCCTTTCTTTGTATTCTGAAAGTCTCGCTCCTCCCAGCCTAGCCATAAAAAGGCTTAGATGCCTGATCTAGACCCACTTCATTTATAAGAGGGCTGATATGTTAAGACTCTTCTGTCATGATATTTTAATTTCCAATTAATAGTTTAACTGTTCTCACTCAACATTTAAAAGAAATGGGTAAATGGGTATTAAAACTCAATAGAATAAGAAAAATTAACCTCACGAACAAGGCAGCACATACCAACATTAAAAATAAAAGTGTTTAAGACTTTGGCTAAGAGCTCCCAGTGAATGGAATAGAGATGAGAGGTTAGAAATCAATGATGATAATAGAAAGCACTCAGTTACAAAGCCCTTTCATATGTTATCTTTTCTATAAAGAGATTAAAGAACTTCAAAGAAACAGAAGCAGTCTCTTCTACACTAAATGTTTTGTTCCTTTCCATATTTCTCAGCGGGGGCAGTGAATTACTTCTGTCTGAAGAAGCCTCTTCAAAAACAAAGCAAATGTCTGTAGAATTTTTGCAAGTTCATTGTGAGCTACAGTAACAAAAGTGGGTATATTTACTCTGCCCTGGCCACAGCTGGTGCTCACTCCAGCCACAGTTCCTTAGAGGGTGCAGATGGTTGTTCAGGAAACTGAGATAATAATTAGCTCCCATTTCTATAAAATCACATAGAAAAAGAGTAGAGAGCTAAGAAAGCTATCCAAGCAAGAAGACTGCTAAAACCTGTTTGGGCCGATCCAGTGTTCCTCCTTCCCACATAATCTCTAAAATGAGCCAGAGCATTTGGACAGCCAAGTAGTCATCTTGATCACCACTGAGCCTTCTTTTTCAGTTAAAAAATAAGGACAGGCACGGAGATTTGAGTTTCATCTCTGTTATTTAACTTTGGGCAACCTGGTTAACTCCAGGTAAGACTCCTAGCAATAGCAGATAAGTAGCCTGAATTAGCCATCTCCTGTGACCAGATTTATGCCTAGCCCAATAGTCAATCAGAGAGGCTTCATTTAGCAACTGAAGGAAACAGATGCAGACTCACAGCCAAACATTAGGTAGAGTTTGGGGAATCCTGCAGAAGAGGGGGAGAAAGGATTGTAGGAGCCGGAGGGGTCAAGGACACCACAAGAAAACACACAGAACCAACTAACTTGGGCTCATAGGGGCTCACAGAGAGTGAATTGACAACCAGGGAGCCTATATGGGACTGACCTAGGCACTCTGCATATATGTTACAGTTATGGAGCTTGGTTCTCTTGTGAGACTCCTCTAACAGTGGGAACAGTGGCTCTCTGACTCGTTACTGGCTTTTGGGACTGTACTCCTCATACTGGGTCGCCTTGCCCAGCCTTAATCCATAGGGAAGTGCTTATTCTTACTGCAATTTGATATGGCATGTTTTGTTGATACTCACGGGAGACCTGCACTTTCCCAAACAGATATGGAGGGGGAGTGGACTGGAGGGCAGGAACCTTTAGAAAGGGGGTGGGGGAGGTACTGGAAGGAGAGGAGGAAGGGGAAATTATGGCCAGGATGTAAAATGAATGAATGAATGAATGAATGAATGAATGAATAAATAAATAAATAAATTTATTTATTTTAAAAAATACTGTATGGCTGAACCCTCCCCAGTGGTTACCTTACTTTATTATTAACTTTCTTTGCCTTTTAGCTCCTTTAGTTTTCCATTTGAATTTTAGCACTAGAACTAGCATATGTGTTTCTAACAAAAGCTCGGTAGGTAATTTATTATAAGTAACACAATATTGACTGATACTTATATGAACTAATACATTAAGACTTCTTACAAATGAGAAAAATGGAAATTAACTCAGTAATAGGTGATATATCAGATAAGGGTGAAGTATGAAAACATACCCTAAATATGGGCAGCACAATTTCACTGCCTGGGTCCTGGACTAAATAAAATGGAGAATTTTGGTGGACTACCAGCATTCATCTTTTTCTGTTTCCTGTCTATGGATTATGCTGCTATGACTTCCCCATCATCATAGGCTACATAAAAATAGGAAACAAAGTACACTTTTTGCTATACACACACACACAATAAAATAAAATAAAATAAAAGAGAGAAAGAAAGGAATGATTGGAACATTGAATCTGAAACTGTGTATTCAAAATTGGAGCATGAATGAAATTCTGTTCATTTTCAATGTTTGTTTTGAGACAGATTCCCATGTAGGCCAGGCTGGCTTTGAACTGGTTATGTAACAGAGGCTGGCCTTGAACTCCAGCTTATCCTGCCTTTACCTCCTAAGTAGCAGGATTAGTTATGTGCCACCATACAAATAGCTTTATTTAGCTTTTAAACCATAAACATGTGTTATTAACAAGTTACAAGAGAATCATAGTTAATTGGAATACGGCAAATATGTATAAAGGCTAGTAATTATGTCATGTAACATGGGAAATTATTATATACAATATGAGGTATTGTAAAAACTGGTAAATATAGCAAAATACACTTAATTATACCAATTTTTAAAATAGGGGGAAAAGACAAGGTACTTAATGGAGATATACTTTTCAGTATCTGTAGAAGAGGGAATGTGTGGAAATATAAGGACAGAAAATGGTTCCACAAAGGTAGATGTATTTTAAGAGATGAATGCTCCACAGGAAGACTGTAAGAAGGTGGCTAAGCCTTCTAGTTCCTGGGAGATGAAATACCAGAATGACTTCACCAATTACAATATGCTCAGGATGAATAAAGTATTTGTGGTGAAATATGGCAGAAGAGTGTGGCCAAGATACGAATGTGGTAAGGAATTATCAGTATTCCCAGTAGGATCATGGTTTTGAAAATTTCATTAATGCAATCAGGGAGTCTTGATTATAGTCAGTGAACTTACTCAAAAAACACACACATGCAGGACTCATATGACATTGGAATGATCAAGACCCTATGTAAAATTCAGTCAGTTACTTAGAAGGCTCACACTAACTGCTTCGAGAATGGATATTGTCTTTTTCTTGAATGTTTAAGATTATAGCAACCTGGAGAAAGTTGGGGGGGAGATAAGAATTGGAAAAGTTCCTGGAAGATTAGGAAGAGTTTTAATATGTAATAAACCAATAATTAAATACAGTAAAAGAGAATGACATGATAGCATGTACTATGATGGGCCTTGGCAACTCTGTGTGTGTGTGTGTGTGTGTGTGTGTGTGTGTGTGTGTGTGTGTGTGTGTGTTAGGTGGTTGAGGAAATAAGGAAAATAATTTACCCTGAAGAGCAAGCATGTGGTAATAGAGTCCACTGGTTGCGGGTGGTGCTTAGCAACATGTGTGGTAAGTTGTACACACCAATATACATCCAACACACACACACAAATGGATGCATATGGAACTGAATGCATGCACAATGGGTGGAATATGCCAGTTTCAAACAGCTGATTCCTTGCTACACACTAGATATTGCCATTGGGGAGAAACTGGGTCTGTGAGCTCTCTCTCCAGAAGTTTTGTAGCTTGCTATAAATATAATTACTTCAAAACTGAAAGTTTGAAAAAGTTGAAGTCTATACTTACTACTATGAATCTAAATACAATCCAGATGGATCATAGAATTAAATTTGGTAAAAATGAGAGGAAAAGCATTAGTTCTAGAAAAAAGTTTTGTTGGGCTCTTGAGAAGTCTAACATGGTTTCACTGGTCAGAGTACTTTGAACAAGGAAAACCAAATGTGGTGTTTTACAGAAAAATATCCATACGTGGTATTTTATGGGAAACTGAAAACACAACAGGCAGCCTGTGGCTGTGGGGACCAGCAAGCACCTTCTCTTTGTAGAGCACATGTCCTCCAGGTCTCTCAGGCCCTTGTAGGCCAAGCCCACTTCCATTAAGTGCCCTGGCTCCAGCAGTATTTTGGATTTTAGACCCACTCTAGCAGTAGGATAATTGTATAACCTCATGTTATATAAATTTGAAGTGCTTAAAAATTACAAAGGAAAATGTTATCAATTTGATTATATAAGAACAAACAAAATAAAAAGAAATACAATGAACTGGGAAGAGTTAATAGCTTTTAAACTGTTTTTATTATAAAAGGAGAAATTGCAGGGTGGAAAATCAAACAAGGTAAAGTCTGATTTTTTTTTTTTTGCTCATATACTCTACTACTCTAAGAAAATAATTTCTTTTGGAAAAAAATCAACAACAGTGTAAATGTAAAACTAGTTAAACAAAAATAAAGTCAGTTGAAAAGCTTAACATAGTAGTCGGGAATGTGAGATCAGCAAACTCTACTGGAATCCAAGGCAATCGTGAACCACATTATCTTGGTTACACTGTAGAACACAGTTCAGCACATAGTGAGTGTTCAATGCTATAAGCAAAATCCAGACTCCTTATGGCAGTTACAAAGATCATGGGTATGGTTCCAGTCAACATCTCCAAATCCTTTGGTGGCTCCCGATGCATTCACTACCCTGACCACAACACTATCCCCATGGTTCCCTAACAAGCCAAATCTTTCCTGCATGCTCTGTTACTTGGGAGACCTTTTGCACTGTAGCTCAAATGTCAAAACCTAAGAAAGTCTTTTGCTGTTTGTCAAACTTTTCATCTGTATGAAGCTACTGTCTTGTGTGCCTGTTGACTTGCTGTTAAAGGAGAAGGTGTGGAACTCACTAGGTGCCCCAAACCAGACACAGAGCCCTAGCATGTAAAACAGATGCTCCTGGGAGCCACAGAATGAACATTGATTGGATGGATTTCACAGCTTTATGCAACCACAGTCAGGAAGAAATGGAGGTTTTATGTCCAACAGCAAGTAACATTTTGAGCTTAAATGTTTAATTCTGATTAATATCCCATAAAGTTCACAAGAAAATCCAATCATATAATTATATTAAGAAAGAATATTTGGGACACAAAGACAAGCCACAGCACAACAAAAATGAATGTCATTTTGATAAATATTAAGCAATCTAATTAGACGGCCACCATACCGACTTTTGTATAACGTTTTTGACCTGCAAATTGTGCCTCCACACCATGAAGGCAGCTCTGTAATTACACCAATCACCACGGCTAAAAAGCTTAGAAACAGAACGAGCCAGTAAATCAACATAAAAGACATAATTGCCATATTCAAAGATCATATGAGGCTGCTTGTTATCTACAGTCCAATATGGTTATTACAGGGGGCGGGCAGCAAGAAGAACCAAAGTCAGGATGCTTATCTTGTTCACAGCTGATATGAACAAGGTTTACACCTAAATCTAGAAAGATTTCGTTTATTTTTGCTTATTTTTCCTTGGTTTCACCACCTAAATTTGGAGATTTTTAAAACCATCCAGGTGGTCTTTGCAGATCAACTGCATAATCCAGGTGGTTATATCACTGGAAATACTTAAAAATATGTCATGATGAGAAGTGACCCACTGGGTTAAAGCCAAACCTTTGTAGGATACTGGAAAAATTTTGAACAGTATAATAAAGCCAGATTGAGTTAATGATCTTCAACTTTGGTCCTCATTATTCTGTAAAGTTTGACTTGTTTTGTTTTCTTTCCCTTTCTCTCTTTCTCTCTCTTTCTCTTTCTCCTCTTCTTTCTTTCTTTCTTTCTTTCTTTCTTTCTTTCTTTCATTCTTTCTTTCTTTCTTTCTTTCTTTCTTTCTTTCTTTCTTTCTTTCTTTCTTTCTTTCTTTCTTTCTTTCTTTCTTTCTTTCCTTCCTTCCTTCCTTCCTTCCTTCCTTCCTTCCTTCCTTCCTTCCTTCCTTCCTTTCTTTCTTTTTTGAGACAGGCTATCAGTTGTAGTCTTCACTGGCCTTGAACTCACAGAGATCTGCCGGCCTGTGTCTCCTGATTTGGGATTAAAGCTGTGCACCACTACATCTGGCTTTGCAATTTTTAAAATGTCGGTATCAGGGGTTGTTATATCTTAATTGTTCTTCTCCCTCTTAATAAATTCCATAGCTCTTACAGATCAGTTGCTGGAGCTCATCACTGACATCATCATTTTTATTATACTAGTTTTTGACATAGGGACCTGTCAGTTTTGGCTTGTTTCTTCAGTAAACTGATAGAATCTGAGTAGAGCATCCTGAACTTTAGCTCTCTGAACATCAAAACTGGCATTACATAGTGTAGTCTTGTTTTAATGGCAATAAACAAGAACAGAAAAGAAGAGAAAATAGAATATAGTACATGTAGGAAACACAACAAAAGTTATACTTTTGCTTTGTAGTTTTTAGGTAGGGGTGTGTGCATGCATGTAGGAGGTCACAATGTATCACAATGTACTATATCTTCTGAATGTGAGTTGCTACCCCAAAAGACAGACAAGTCACTGGGGATGATCTTCAGCTTCCTCTGATATTTACAATATGGAATTTTTAGGGCTGTAATTCTAGATGCTAATTTTTCTTTTTACATCATCACTCATTAAGAAGTATTACTGAGTTATAGACAATTTTATCCAAATGAGACTATTAAGAAATTAGCTCGTTACTGAATATAAAATGCTCATTACTAGGAGAAATTCACAAGAAATAGATTTCTAGCAGGTTTTCTAAAAATAAAGTTAAAAGTTAATTTCTATAAAACTTTTCAAATGAAAATACCCATAGTTAGGGTATCTGTTAAAGAGAAAACAGAAAAAAAAAAAACCAACTGTCCTTGAAAAACTAGTATGTAACCTTGCCACATCAAATTACATATAAAGTTTGAAGTAAAAATATCTGAATTAGCTGAGCGGTGGTGGTGCATGCTTTTAATCCCAGCACTCGGGAGGCAGAGGCAGGCCGATCTCTATGAGTTTGAGGCCAGCCTGGTTTACAGAGTGAGTTCCAGGACAGGCTCCAAAGCTACACAGAGAAACCCTGTCTCGAAAACAAACAAACAAACAAACAAACAAACCCCAAAATATCCGAATTTAGAAGACACCTCACACATTAGTCACATGACATGAAGAAATTACATCAGCACTAACCAAGAAACTCCTCCCTGCTGACTAGATTTCCTAGTGCTGGAAGTTTCTACACAGGGCGCTGGGTTGGTGGTGGGAGTCATCAATATTCTTACCCAGCTGTGAACCTATGAAGTGTAATAATGACTAGCAGGGCAAGACAGGCCCAAGGGTGTAACAGTGGCAAAAATATTGTTGGGGGCGGGGGAACCAACTACTTTCTGATTGGATTTAAGGTTCTTTCCATAGGAGGAAACACATGGCTGGAATTGAAAATTTGGCCAAGAACCTGTGGCTGGGAGCTCACAGTTGTCAGAAGTGAACCTATTATAGTGCTAAATGGAAACAAATTACGCTTTAAATTCTTATCTCTTTATCCATAGATTAATGCAGTTCTCAGACATCATCAAGGAAGTTTCTCTGTGTGATGGACAGGAGCTAACACAGAAACAAATGCTAGTAGTCAATGTTCAGAGAATAAATGATGGTATAGTGCTCAGCCAAAATGAGATGCAGATATCACATCCCCTCCCAAAGGCTCAGGGATCACCAGAGAGAGAGGGAGGAAACACTGTAAGAGCCAGAGTCAGAGAGCACTGGAGCAAAAGAGTGGTCTCTGGACATGACAGGACCACTGGGAACAGTACTCATGAACACACAGAGCCTGGGGCTGCCTGCCTAATACCAAGGCAGTCTATATTCCAGCACGGAATGAGAAGGGGTTCGTTCATGAGCCTTTACCCCTAACTGAGAAACTGTAGAGAGCTGGTGGATTCGGAAGAAGGGGTCAGTTTTCGTTACGTATATGACTCTTAGAAGGTCAACCACACTCTAGTAGATTGTCGCATACCCACAAATTGGAGTTGATGGGTTATAGACTTAAAAAAAAAAAAAAAGATGACAAGAAGTTAGTAATGGGGACTAGAGAGGTGAGATGGATCAAGGAGGAGTTAGGGGTGAATATGATCAAAATGTATTGTACCATATTCTAAAAGAATTAATAACTATTTATTTAAAACAACTGAATTTAGATTTCTAGAAGATATCCATGCAAAGGAGATATATTTAACCTTAAAGCATTTTCTACAGATACAATTTGAAGAAGGATTTCTAAGATAAGAAGGTTTAATTATATTTAAGTCTTTGCACCACTGGCCCTTAGTTTACTCAGAAAAAGAAAATCCCAAGCAACCATCACCCAAGTTTCTCTCTAGGATTACTCCGAACAGGTTCACGTACGTACAGTGAGGGCGACTTCTATTCATCACAAACTTCCATAAATGAGTACATGTTATTTCTAATCAAGCCCGTCCTATCCCGGTGCTCAAGGAAGTGAGTCCCACTCAGTGTGTGGTTGAGAGAGGACATGTATCTGTGTCTGGCTCAGACCAGAGTCTCTCAACATTAGAACACCTGTGCATGCTTAGCTCAGCAACAAACCTGCTGCCACAACACCTCCCCCTGCATTTGCCGCAAATACCCCATGCACACCCGCCCTGCTAAGACAGAGAGGAATCCAGAGTCTGGTTGGCTTAACTTGTACTTCACCATGATAGAGTTGGCAACTCTAAACGTTCATTGAATTAGTTTCTTATATTACTCTATAACAAAACTCAATTTGTTTGTATTCTTCAGACCCAGGAATGAAAGTCACATACAGAGGGCAGATATCCCCTTCTTAAGGTATTTCTTTGTTCTGCATAAACTCACATTCTCATCAAATGGCTCAGAAAGGAAAGTAATACATAATATGTGCTCTTTGGAATTTAAGTGTTATGTATGGATAACAGAGTACAGTGGATGAAAGAAATAAGCATGAAAGCTAGTCTAAGTCAAGCATCACCCTAAGATGAACCACGAAAAATAAAAATTTACTTTCTTCTCTTTTTTCTATATCATCTCATATCAGAAGTTCAAGTTTATGAATTATTGAATTGGTGAGTAATTTACCCCTTTAAATTGTCTAACTTTGCCTCTGAGGAATCATGTCACTTCCTCTTCATGTCAATGTCATGCATGGCTGAGTTGCCACAATCTGCTTCGGCCACTGGAGCTCAAGCCATTCAGAGCCATCAAATCAATTATAACAGGCGCTGCTGTCTTACACCACCTCCGAGTGATTGATACCAAAACCTGCCCGCTTTCAGTTCTCAGCTGACAGCAACAACCCACCCTGCCCGCTCACACAGCCGTTTGTCATAAATCAATAGCAATTCCACCAGGCACAAAGGTACTGGACTCTCACTCCAACTGGTCTCATTCTGTTTTCAAATTGAAAATATATACATTAGGGTTAAATGTCAAAGGTTTACTTTTTAAATTGTCTAAGATTACATGTAAATAATGTAATAATAAAATATCCACTTTAAGAGTTTAGCACAGAATTTGACTAATATTTAAGTTAAATTTAAATTTAATTCAACTTTAAAAGTGGATCACTAAAATTTTAAGAGATTTTATAATCAGAAATTTTATAAGACAGAAAAATGACATTTTATTTCAGCTTACTTCAGATCACACATAATTTTTTTTACTATTTGAAACTATTCCAACAAACATCAAAATTGGAATTTTTTGGTGGATTTCGACAATATCATTCATTATAAAAACCAAGAAATGAAATGTAATATTAATAAGCGATGAGTACTGACTACTACTCATACATATGACTGTACTTTGTAGATATAGAAATATACAAATTTCAGCACAAGTTACTTAGAGACGGTAACCAGTACACTGAAAAACGTTTTTGTTCCCCCCTCCAAAAGAACCCCTACCCTGCTATTTGTAAGAAAGCAACATGATCTAATCTAAGAATTTGGAGAATACTGTGAAAATTGGCTAATACATTAGCATTCAGTTTTCAACATCTAAAATATTTATTAAAATATGTATATATTTGACGTCATATTAAGTAGTATGCTATTTGAAATGACAGTGATTCTCGCAGTCACTTGGAACAAAAAACGTGTAAAATATTAATGCTATTGAGTTATTTATAGAAGGTACCTTAAGGAGAAAAAGGCATACTATATATTACACAGTATTTTTTATGACAAGCACAGGTGTTTCACATACATTTTTTTCATTGGCTATTCAAATTTCTAAAGTCAGTATCATTTCCAACTTAACTACAGGCAAAGGCACGTATTAAAGAAACCAAATTTGAAATAATTTCTGTCTAGTTTCCAACACATGAATTCTACATGTACTTTTCTAGAATTCATCATTTACTGAGAAATTATTGTGGGTTCTATGCTATACTAAGGAAAAAAAATACTGGACTCAGGAAAAAACACTGGTGCCAGGATGATAGGAAAATAAAAAGCATAAAACCAAGGAGGTTATATCAACCTTCAAAGAAGTGTTCTGTCCATTACCCTACGTCAGGAGAGATAGAGTACATTTCTCTTTGCAAACCCCAGCCATTTGTGTGCTGTATAAGCACACTATATATATCTTCCATAATAAACTATTCTCTTAACTTTGCCTTTTTCTCATCTATGAAAATGGACTTACCTAAAAAAAAAAGTGCTTTTAGATATAAATTAATTGACCTCAATACCAGAACACTGCATTTGATAGTTGCTCATTAATGTTAGCTTTATTTTGCAAATAAATCTTGTATATATATATCATATAGAAAGCATAGTTAACTTCATTTAAAATACAATAGTACTAGATTTAGAGAATCCATGACCAAACTGGTGCCTGTGTTAATAATGGCCTGAGGTCACTTTAGTTAGAGTCTGGTTAAGAAAGTGGTTTCCAAAGTGAGAGAGGACTGTAACAGCCATAGGATACATGTAAATGGGGCAGTGAGACATCAGGAGTGGCCAGCTGAATGGAGTAGCAAAGGCATGTGACAGGAGGTGACAGGAGCCAGCAGAGGTAGTGAGTACAAAGCACAGACAGACCAAAGCAGGCTAACAAGGGATGACTGGTGACTGGCTTAAGATCTACTCTCCTAGGAGCTGATGCTGTTATGCTAAGTAGGTCCTGGCTAAGATATGACCTAGTATCAAATAGTAACACTACCAAAAGTAGAATATAGACAAGAAAATATATTTCCCAATGGTATATTATTAAAACTTCAATCTCAATAATCCACAAAGGTAACTTTAAGAGTATCTCTTGAACAATCTATCCACCTCTAAAGCTTGTAGCATCCATAAAATAATTATTTTTACAGATTTATTATTATGTGTATGTGTCTGCATATATTTATGTTCACCAAATGTACACATGTGCCTGTGGAGGCTAGAACATGTTGGATTCCCAGGATTTGCAGTTATAGGCAGTTGTAAGCTGCCCAATGTGGGTAATGGGAACCAGACCTAGATCCTCTGCAAGTGTAGCAAGTGCTCTTAATCACTGGGCCATCTTTCCTGGCCCAACAATGGGATTCTTCAGATCCAGTCAGTACTCATCTGTGCTAGAAACAGGTACAGAGTCAACTAAGAGTCAATTTGGCCATTATATACATTTCTCTTATGCCTGTTTGCACCATTTTCCCTCCCATAACACCTGTCTATAAAAACCAGACTGTATGTCCTAGCAATGATTTTCTCACTTTCAGAAGGCTTTCCTTCTCCATTATCTTAAGGAGTGAAGCAATACAATTGCATGTATTAAGAATATCCTCGGATTGACATTTAAACTCCTTTTTTTACCAGCCTCTCAGTCTCTTCTGATCATTCTCTGAAGAACTATTCCTCATGCTTAAATCCCAAGTATCAAAATTAACAACTGTTAGTAGAGGGATTAGGGAAGGGATTTGAAAGTTTGAATTTGCATAGAGTTAAGAATGTGATTCTGTAGAATAATGTGCTGTAGAAAATAAACGAAACACATTCCATCGACTGAATTGCAATGCGAGTCTTGAATGTATTTGGCATCTTAATGCTGAACTGTTAGATGGTTCATGGCATACTAGAAAAACCACACCACAACCAAGAATCAGGAATTCTTTATTCCATATGTCCAATGTGAGCATGTCACTTAACTCTTCTGTGTGTTTGTGTTGCCATTTGTTAGTCAGGAACATGAAGGTCAAAATGTGTCATCACTGGGCTGATCTTAACATCAAGGACAGTAACACCACAACAGGAGTATCTGAGTGTCTGTGGTTGTTCATGCCATTCTAAGTGTTACTCTGAGCGAAGCAACCTGCAAAAAGCTTTGAAAAAATAAAATAGAATTCATTTATGTCCATAGAAACCTATGAAGCATGTTTATGGCTCTTATAGACAAGGAAACTGAGGCATGGAGAGATTGGATATCAAAACTGAATTGAGAAATAAGTGACAGGTATCATCTTGGCACAAGGAGAGATGTGTGGCCACTAGGCTTCAACACAAACACCTGTGCCTTCACAGGCTTTACTAAATATTACCGCTACCCACACGGACACTGATAGAGCGAAAAAGGATGACCTAGAGCAAGGGAAAGATAGGAAGAAAGGCCATGTAATTTCACTCTCATCACCCACCCACTTCAATCCCTCCTCACTATTTTCAGCAGTCCAGAGCTAAGTAGTGTTATCCAAAATGGTCAGCCTGTAATTTAAGCACAGGGAAAATGGGGATAAGGGAAAAGGAATGCATAAAGACAGATTAAGACATTGCATCATGGTAGTTTATAGTTTTACTTTCATGTTTGTATATTATACTGCTATTTGAGTAAATCTGACAATTCATATTTCATACATCATGACAAGGAAAAGAAATGACAGATTTGTAGGTGGCCATTTTCAAAGAGACTATTACATTTCCAATGAAAAATGCTAGAATGAGGAATAAAGAATCCATATTTATAGAAATTGAAGGAATTTCACATAGAGTTGAAAAGTATAGATTATACAAGGGACTTGGAAAGGTTCCATGATGGCCAAGCAGTACAATCTGCTGAAAGAGTGAAGAGGGGATGAGCCTGGGAAGACATTTAGAGCATCAAGTTTTCAAGCATGTATACAGCATGAAAATATTGTGTTCAGGAAGATCTTCTCAGCACTGTGGGTAGAATGGTGAACAAATGAACAGGAACAGAGAAAACTGGAAGGAGGGAGCTACAGGGATATCACTACAATTAAACAGTGCCAATATGGTGTGGGACTAAACAAGGCAGCAGTATTCACAGCCAGAGCCACACCATATGAGTGGCCCTGAGGAGAGGGAACACACTGAATGTGGGGAAGAATTTGGTGTGTGTGTGTGGAAGCAGTTACCCCAAGGATTTGAATATAGGGAATGTGGGGAACAATATGGCATGGGGCTGACTTGGGCAACAAGGGAGGTGTTTTCCAACAAGGGGTGAAAATACAAGGGTAGGCTGGGTTGGAGTTGAATAATAAGGATCACGATACATCCTGCTGGGGAGTTTTGGGGAGACCCTTGGCGTGGATTAGAGAGGGCTAGGGAGAGTGTGCATTCACCCTTGTCTCACCTCGTACAGGTAGGTGTTCAAGACAGCCTAAGTTGAAGAAAGCCCAGAAAAAGTTTGAAAGCCTATTTTCTGAACATTTGAAAAAAAAGGTAGCCTATTATTTTTTATAATAGCCATTCAAAATATCCTAAGAAAAAGGCTCCTTCTAGCCATTGGAATCTGTAACCACCACCCCATTCAGAGTTATATGGGGATATACTTAGGGAATTAATGGGATATTTGTAAAACATTTTCATTTCCTTTAAAGTTTTTATTTATCATCCATTTACATATATTTAAATGCAGTTAGAAAAGCATGTTTAAATTCAATTTCCCTTGAAATTGCCAAGGGACAGCAACAGGGAAAATTAAAAAAAAAAATCACTGTAACAGGAAAAAAATTCTTATGCAACGCACAGGCATCACTGTCGCTTTCCTCTCTCAACACACACACACACACACACACACACACACACACACACACACTCACACACACACTCACACATACACTCACACACACACACACACACTCTCACACACACACACTCACACACACATACACACACAGACACACACACACTCTCACTCACACACACACTCACACACTCACACACACACACACACACATACACACACACACTCTCACACACACATACACACACACTCACATACTCACAGGTATAAGCTAAGCATATGCACACACACACTTAACTGAAGTTGTGGTAAACTATACTGTTATGACTATAAGTTAAGACTAAAATTACCCCCCTCTGGTAAAACTCTAAATTAAAATTGTATGAGTTCCAGTTACACGATGTGTTCATTTTGAGGAAATATATTGTGCATTTTCTCATGCATGCAACTCTATAAAAATTGTAGTAACAACCAACTTTTTAGCAATGTCAGTTAGCCTTAAACTAGATGAAAAAAAGGTAGCCTATTATTTTGAAAAAAAGGTAGCTTATTATTATTTTTAATAATAGCCATTCAAAATATCATACGGAAAAGGCTCCTTATAGGCATTGGAATCTATAACCACCACCCCATTCAGAGTTATATGGGGATACTTAGGGAATTAATGGGATATTTGTAAAACATTTTCATTTCCTTTAAACTAGATATCATCACTGGACAGATGATATCAGTGAGTTAGCTGTAAAAACTATGATCTAGGGACAGAAGGCTTTGTGAATAGAGAAATAATAGCCACTTCAAGTTCCCTTAGTACATTCTATCTTCTGGGCACTCTTAATCTAGGGAATCAGAGGAAGAATAAACATCTTAGTAGGAGACTTGACCACACCAACAAGCAACCAGGCTTCAAAGAGGCACAGAGAAGCAATGACTGTTTTTGGCCAGGAGCAAGGCGGATACAGAGAATGGAAGGTATCATCTAAAAGGCAGCTGTGAAGCTAAGTATGCTCCTGGACAATGGAGGAGCCACAGACAGAGACTAACTGATGTGGAAGCAAAGGGATGTTGGTAGAAATGGCTCAAGTTCACAGGTGTTTGTTCCAGGATGGTTTGTATGGCTCTTTCACAGGCATTGGCAACATTAGCTTGCCAGGAAGAAAGAATGTTAAAACTTAGGTATTTCTTTGTTTTTCTTTTTTGCTTTTATAGCTTTAAAGCAGAGCTTGGGGTTTGTCACATGTCACAAAAGCCATGAAAGTAAAAGATAAAGCAAAACAGAGGGATATGGGACCAAAACACAACACAACAGAGGCCAAAGGAATTTGATCTGTGATTACTGAATTATGCAATTTAGGGGTTATCTTTCAAAAAACAAATTCCAAATATTTATCAATGTCTTCGGTTATATCTGGAGACCATTATTTACAAAAGGGGATCTGAAAAAATGTCAGAAGAGGTATTTCAGAGGACCATGTCAAGGATGCTATGTTCTTCATTCTCTAGATGAGGAGAGACTGTCCAGTGGCTCTAGAGACACTCATGGACAACTGAGAATTAGCTGCAAGGCAATGGTGACCCAAATCCAAGTATGGGTAACAGATGAGGCAAAGCAATGCGGCACAGATAAACACATACCCAGCACTACAGCCTTTGCATGTGATCAACAGCATGCTACTGTTAGGCTCAGAACAGGAGCCGGACATGAAAGGAGCCATCCAGCACTGTTCTTCTCGCTTCTGGGAACTATTTCTAAGAAATTGATATAAGGCGAATCACAACAATCAATGCACAGCTCAGGCATGTTTAAGATCTGCCTTTTAGATGAAGACATTTTCTACCTGTTTTACCAAATGACATCTCCTCTGGTTGTTTATCAGTCTTCAATGTTGAAAGTGTGCTCCAAGCTCTGAGCAAACGGGAAGAATGTTGATTAAAAAAAGGTATATCTAGCCACTAGCTCTTGGAATGATAATCTTTCTTTTTTTATTTTGGGCATCCTTTTAAAAAATTACACCTAATAGATGGTAATTCTGTCCATATTCTATATCACTTTTCTTCCCTTTAAATTAATTTTCAGTCAAGATGTTGCCAGTTTAGCATCATTTTTATTGTATGTATCTTTTACTTTCAAATAGTTTCAATAGATTTTTTTTCTTTTTTAGAGAAAAACAAAAATGTCAAATGACCACACACACACACACACACACACATTTTGCTTATCTTTTAAAATCTGTATAATTCTTAAGATTTTAAGTTGCTTTTAAGTTGAAACTTGATGTTGAAAGGTAAGAAATATTATTCTAGATAATTATATTATACATCCTCCTTTTCTGAACAAGGGAATCTTAGCTTTACAGTAAGATCTTGAGGAATTTGTTTCAAAACAATTGCTATCCACTACTTCCAGAAGTTCTGATTCAGTAGCTCTGGAGTGAAGTATAGTGAAGAAATTTTAAAGGTAACCAATGAGTATGCCCACATAAACTCACATAACAACAGAAGGAAGAGGGGGAGGAGGAGGAGGAGGAGGAGGAGGAGGAGGAGGAGGAGGAGGAGGAGGGGGGGGAGGAGGAGGAGGAGGGGGAGGAGGAGGAGGAGGAGGAGGAGGAGGAAGCGGAACAAGAAGAGCAAACAGCAGCAGACATTGCCCAGTCGGCCATGTCACAGCAAGGCTCAGGCTCAGAACTGCCAACAGTATTTCTCAATTATGTGAGATATAACTTAAATAGTGGTTTATTTTCATATAATAACTAGCAAGGAGAAAAAGGAATGTATGTTTTAGAAATAAACAACTGAACTACCATCAAACCAAAGGTATAAAGTCATGCTGAGATGCCAAAGAGAATATTTAATTAGTAGTTGGAAACTATTCACTTTTGTCTGATTTACTTAGTAACAAATTGTTTAATGTTAGGCACAATCAGAAAGAATTCAGATAAATTTTTAAGCTGTGAGGTGTGACATATTTGTCTGAAACTTAATGAGAAAATGACTGAAACGGCAACTAAAACAGCAAAACAAAACCATTCCAAACAACAAAAGTGAAGAAATACCATTAGGTTGTCAAATAGCTAATGCAGGAGTAATTGATGTTAATTACCAATGTGAGGGGGTAAGTCATCAATATAGTTCAGTGCACGCATGCACACACACAGAGAACATTTTCCTTAGCGATACTTGACTTTGATGTAAGTGAAGAAACACTAGCCCTTTCTATAAACACTCACTTTTGTAGGTGGAGGTGTAAACCAGGCTGCCTGCCCCTACAGAGAGGCATGGCCTCACTAGGATTGCTCACCAGCCTTACTGGGAGCAGGATGAGAGGATCATCATGATATTCTAGTCTTTCAAATTTCCTTTATTTAAAAGGTTAAGGACATAGATTTGCTTGAGTGGCAGCTAAAATAGATTTTTTAAAATTCAGACCATCCGTTCTCTCATTCTCCCAGTCCAGTGGTACTTCATAGTGCTCTAACTTTGTGTTGGCTGTGGGGACTTGCCTGAGGAATCTTGTGTGAAGGAGGGCCTCAGAACCTTACTAGCAAGGCTCCTGAGCTATGTTCTACCTCCACACATTATTGCCTCAAGAGAGCAAAGTTCTTATATTCAAATGCTATCTAGAACTGCAGGCTTCTTTCTGTAGAAGCTTGTCTTGTCAGGTATGAAGGGAGGAAAAAATCATTTTGTCTCCTGAGTTTTCTTTTTGCCCAGGCCAAGTAGCCAGAACCCAGAGTCAACCATTAGGTAAAGAGAGAGCCCAGGTTAGAGGTCTCCATTAGGTCCCTTCCCTAGGAGCTCGGGGAACCGCGCAGAAGAGGGGGAAGAGGAATTGTGGGAGCCAGAGTGCTGTAGGATGGTCTGTATGTCAAATTACTCTGATTGGTCAATAAATAAAACACTGATTGGCCAGTGGCTAGGCAGGAAGTATAGGCGGGACTAACAGAGAGGGGAAAAGAACAGGAAGGTGGAAGGAGACACTGCCAGCCACCGCCAGGACAAGCAGCATGTAAAGATGCCAGTAAGCCATGAGCCACGTGGCAAGGTATAGATTTATAGAAATGGGTTAATTTAAGATATAAGAACAGTTAGCAAAAAGCCTGCCACGGCCATACAGTTTGTAAGCAATATAAGTCTGTGTTTACTTGGTTGGGTCTGAGTGGCTGTGGGACTGGCAGGTGAGAGAGATTTGTCCTGACTGTGGACCAGGCAGGAAAACTCTAGCTACACCAGAGGGGTAGAGGACACCTGGTGATTAAGGCTGGCATAATCAACTAGGCAAGACTGAAGTGACAATTACGGAGCTTGCATGGGTCTGTGTTAGGTCCTCTGCATATATCTTATGGCTGTTGGCTTAGTGTTCTTGTGGGACTGCTAACGATGGGGGTGGGGGGTGTTTCTGACTCTTTCCCCTGCTGTTGGGACACTTTCCCTCCTACTGGGTTGCCTTGTCCAGCCTAGATATGAGGGTTTGTGCCTCGTCTTATTCCAACTTGTTACGCTGTGTTCTGTTGATATCCCTCAGAGGCCTGTTCTTTTCTGAAAGGAAATGAAGGAACAGAGGATCTGGGGGAGAGGGGAGATGTGGGATGCTGGGAGGAGTGGAGGGAGGAAAGCTGAGTTTGGATGTATAGCATGAGAGAGGAAAAAATACAAATTGGAAAAAAAGCGCCAGAGGCTCGTGTCTTCCTCTAGACAGTACCTGGGAATGTTGTCTTGTTTTAGCTGTCCTACTGCTGCAGTTCTACAGTGTAGGCTCTGGAACACAGGTAGCAGCTCCTACAGTGCTATCCCCAGAATACAGCTGGTGGGAGTTCTATGTCCCACAGAATGCGCCCTGTGACATCTGAGTATTATGTACTCGATAATCAAAAAAGCCTCATCATATTCAAGTTCTAGGTCTTTCGTTTCCCTGGATATAAGGGCAAGGACTTTACTGGAGCAAGGGTGGGCTGCCATGGCTATGCTGTGCCTCTGTTCTTCCCAGAAGCATCTGGTATACTGTCTTGTCTAACACACATTCTCTCTGTCTACGATGCATGGATGTTCTAGGCTTCATTTGTTCATGGAGCTGAGCCATTTGATCAGGACAATAGCCGTAATTGGTAAATCTGACACATTGACTGAGGAAGAAGAATCTTCCTGACATTCTGGAGTTCCTTTCATTTGTCATGCTGAGAACTCAGTGTTTGGGAAGTGCAGACAAATATTTTAAAATAGATGGTTTAATAAACTTTTATCGTATCAAAAAGATTAAGGCATATCTAAAGTATTTGCATATATACAATACAAAGATGATGTATATTTTAAAATAGTGTTTGATATATAGTCCTTAGGGATTTTCTCGTCTCAAACACACGGAACAGAGAACACAGGAATCAACAAGTCCATTTCAAGCATTTTCCCGTAAAATTTATGGAATGGTTTCTACTTTCATGAATGAATGAGACTAACTGTTTTTGTATTTGAAGCATACAAACAATTTATTATGAACACCATAGTCAGAAGCTAATTTCTTTGGAGGCCAAAATTATATTCTGGTAGTCATCTCTCCACAAGAGTAGGAGCAATGACAAAAATTTTATACTGGGATTCTTTCCAGAAAAAAAAAAAATCACATTTAGACTTCCTTTCCCTGTGCTTCATTTTATCTTTAGTTATGATTAGGTAATCGCCATACCAATTTTGTCTGAAAAGAAACAAACGTTGCGCTGATAGTCAGAATCAGCTTGATATAACAGGCCTGCAATATTAGTTCTACTGAGTCTAATAGGATTTTCGGCAGAATGCACCATCAGTCTGTTCAATTAGAAGGCAGATAGGTTACATTTGTGCCTTAAAAACTACCTCAAAATTTATTACTGTGTTTACGCAGTAGCTGGTACAGTAAATTTTAAAAATTTCATGAACTAGCCATTTTTATGGGTCAGTACAACTTTAAAGGGAAGATATAATAGCATAATCATACCTCACAGTTTTTCTTGAAAATTATGACTTTTTTTCTTACTCAAGTGCTTGTAGCAATTAGGTTTCATGATGAATTACTGCTTGTCAGGTTTAAAGCACATTTTCTCAAATTGAACTAGCTTGAAAGACCAAGCAATTGGTAGATATCACTATATCTTTTATTTTTCAAGAGGAGTGAGTTCTCATTTCTGCTGATTTTCGGTTTCAGCCCATTTCTGGCAGTTAAATCATAAGTCTCTAAAAATAAGGCCTTATAAAGAGAGGGGGGAGTTACCAATACAAGCTGAATCTAATACCCATGTGGATTACAGTGGGTTGGTTCTGACCAAATGAATATTTTTACCTTAGGCCACAGTAATGCAGTTTCAGATGGAAATAAGAAGAACCATTGACTGGTCTCTTATAGCCTCTGGGCATTCTGATATTGACTATAGGCCTGGATAAACAGTTGTTAGGATTTGCCCAGCACCTACCTCTGAGGGACTGGTGTCAAATTAATCTCCATGTCATCAGTACCTTCGCAACAGGTCTTACACAGTCTTCTCTCTCTCTCTCTCTCTCTCTCTCTCTCTCTCTCTCTCTCTCTCTCTCAGTCCCAGATCAACAGTTGTCAGGGTCTGAGTCAAGCTGTGCTTCTGCCCACACAGTGGCACTGTCAGCACTGTCGGCTGCTCAAATGATTTCTTAAGCAGAGCAGCCGGTTGCCTTCAGCAGCGATGCTTTTGGGGGCACTCCGTGCTGTTCACCCAGAGTCTCTCTGGCTGCTCTACAACTGTGCTAGTTAAGGGATCGACAGAAGGAACAACAAATGGCTACAATTAGCATTCGCCCTGCTCCTGCAAAAGAATTTCATTGCTATGGCAACAGGAGTTGCCCAGACAACACAGGGCTTTGGCTTAGAACAGTATACTGTGTTGTGCCATGTATGGAACAAAATAGCCATGGATCAGGCTCTTGCTTCATGGCACAGAAATCTCTGCCATTTAAGTGTAATTAACAAGAACTGATTTCTTAATTTGCAGAGCTCACCAAGGTACTGGCTGTTCACAGCCTACGCAAAGTATCATTGATCTATTGTTTTGAAATTTCACAAAATAATTAAAGAATGATTAAATTAGATCCAGCGCATATTGTCTTCTATTTCTAAATACCATAAGAGGCAGTCAAGACTGTTTTTGCTGTCCCACTGCTGCTTACAAATGTATTTCTCCTTCTGTAAGTTCCATGATATGAATGTATGTCTATGACTAATGACTAATTAATATGCATTTCCTTATATCTGGCTATTCAACCAGGTTCCAGAAGGCTGCATTTGCAGCAAGAAGGAACAATATATCCAGGCAACTTATAGTAAGAGCTGCAATACTGAAGTCTTCTAAATCATTTAACATCAAACAGGAGACTATCTATCATACTCTTTTTGAAGTAAACTTTCAAAGCAGCAAAGTGAAAGTCCTTGAGATCTGTCTAGTGGTAACAGTATAATGAAGATGGAAAAAGTCATGTAAATGGCATAAAAATGACTTACCTTGGCCATTATTACATGCTCCTGTAGTTCAGCTACCTAGCTACCTGGATCAGTGTTCCTCACTGGCATGGGAACCAATCTAAGGATCCCATTCAGAAGCATTCTTAAGGAAGCAAGGGAGAGGATAAGTCATGCAGACCAGAACAAGTCTACTCGGCATAGTTTTGGCACATGCCAGTTCTCTTTCTGAAATCTGTAAAACTCGGGTATTTCCAGAATACAGTCTCCTTCTTTAGCCAGTGTCTCTGGCAGCATGAGACAAAACTGCATCCCTAAAAACAGCCCCCATATCCTGAGTGCACAGTGCTTCATGTAGCTTGGTTTAATTCTCACAAATCCTACACAAGATACGTGGAATTCATTTTCACTGACAGACAAGGAAACTGAGGTGCAGAGAGAGTCAGGACCTGATCCCCAGGTAGCAAAGCTGGGGTTCAAAGCCAAGTCAGCTCCCTAAGGTTTTGTTCACTGACACCGCGTTAAGTAATGCTGTAATTTTAGAGCTGAGTCTCTTCTCAGAACTTGAGTACAAACTTTATAAAGGGAAAAAATCTAAACGGGAAAAAGCAAGGTATCCGTGAAACATAAAGACGCTAATCTGATCCTTCAAATTTCTTCAATGTTTATCTAGGGATGTGGGTGAGTAGGGGCTGAAAAGAGGAAAACTAACTCTACAGAACACATTACTTTTGATCAGGTTCATAACGCCTGGAAACATACATGCAAACAGAAGCCTGCATTCATTAAGCGTTTATTCAGCACTGTTTTCAAGTATTCAAGATTATTTTAAAAAGCATTCATTTTACAAGTGGTAAGTAGCTGCAAGTGAAAGCTACACATATTTCACTGTTTGGCAGAAATGAGTCTGCATTTAAGTGCCATCTAGATAGCTCAGATCACACCATGCTGCTATTTCCTGGGTTGAAGACAAAGGCAAAATAATTTTAGAGTTAAAAACCCATCTTAAAAATATAAATAGACCCATCAGCATATGTTAGATGTTATTTTTAGTACAATCTATAGGTGAAGTGCAAATACTTGATTTCTTGGTAAGCAAATATGTGAAATTTCTGTTCTCACAAAGCACTGGATATTACATACAAAATTCTAATATACAAAATCAAGAGTTTTTGTAAATTGAAAAACTTCAGGCAAAATGGAAAACAATGTTTCATATGACCCCAAAATGCTAAACTAATGCAACACCAAAAAATAACAAGTTTTCATCACAATGTTATTTGGGATCCAAAGTTGTATTATATGGGAAAAATTATTTCCCTTTGAACATGTTTGGGCAGTGGCAGTACCAAAAATATGAGACAGGGAAAGAAAAAAAAAAAGAAAGCAGGCTTAAAATGCTAGCAAGGCAAAGCAAGTATCTTTCCACAACACTGCCTGATACCCACTATTTTCCAAATAATATCTACATTTTTTTATTTTTGAACATAATGAACATTGTCACTCATAATGAAGTAAACAGAGTTAAGCAAGTGCATGCAAACCAACTCCAGAACAGTTGTATTTGACATCCAATTTGTTATAAGCACACTTCTCTTGTACTTTTGGACATTTCAGGATAATAGCAGCAGAATTATGAAAGTGTCCAGGAAAGCACAAGGATCCAATAAAATAATCTGAAGGACAGATTGACTACATACTCTTAATGATTTTCAAAAATTATTGGATGATATTAACTGCTTGCGGCCTACAATTAGATTGTCTACTTAAGAATTAACTAATTTGTTTCAAATTCTGCAAGATGACTCAAATTTAAACAGTCCGAGACAATAAACAGCTGAGGCTAAAAAAGAATTAGTCCTGGTAGAACGTAAATTACAAAATACTTATATGGATAGATTAGACCTTATAAAGAGATGTTTGTTAAACAGAAGGGGGATATGAGGACCCCCAGAAATAGACTGCATAAAACTTTACTAACTTAAATTTTTTTAAATGCTAATGAAACAGAAACAAAACTGAATTATGGAAAGAATTGTTGAATCGAGTCAACCCATGTATTATAAATATTTTAACATCAAAGTAGTCCAGGGAAAGTGTTAAGTTAGGACCGAGGTTATGCTTATGTTTCCACAGGAGATAATAAATTGTGGATTCCATCGAAATTGTAAAAATCTGCCATGAGCAAGAGACATCTCCAAGATGCTGCAGATGCAGGAACGCCTCTGCCAAAGTTGAGACATAGGAGACATTTGCAAAAAAACAACTACCTCCCCACTGGGGACAGCTTAAGAGTTTGTGTGACAAAGGAGAGATGATACTTCACATGACTCACAAGCCTCTGAATGCTACAAACCTATTTCTTGCCATGCTTTCCATGGTAACGGGGCAGGTAAAAGGGATGGATCATAATTATTGGGCTATATCCCCAATCCTCAAATTAACATAGCAGTAAGTTGGGGAGATAAGAATATTTCTGTAGTGGTCAATGAATCTTCTTGGCTACCTGGTCCTTATGACAACCAATGTCCGGCTCCGCCAATATAGGAGGGTAAAGTGATTGACACTTACACTGTTGGATTACAAGGAATATCTATTTGCATGGGAAATGGAATTCAATGCCTAAAAATTACCTCTCAAATATGACTATCCATAGTCAATACTACCCAAGATTATCATAACAAGTTTTATATGCTTCATGCATCTGGTTTTAAAGGACAAGAGATTAATGCTACTAGTTCCATAAATCTACCATTCTGTGAGATGAGGGTTACCAACAAGAAATCTGACAGAGTATATTGTCAACAGTGTAAGAGTGAGAAACCTCAAATGCTAATTACTATCTCCCAAGGAGATGTCATTGATTGGAGTCCTTACGGCACCCCTCAAGGGAAACATTCTCACTCAGATTTAAGATGGAAATGGTATAATATATATGGAACTGTGAAAATCAGTGCTTCTATTAATGAAACTATTCGGTGGCATGGAGTCAGAATGGCAAGTCTGTAGCATGAATCTTAAAAGGTCTTATTAATAAAAACAAACCTGGAGCCAGGTATTGGGGTGAACACTGAAAGATCTGAGAGGCAGAACAAGCCACAGCTAACCTCACCTCACCAACTTCTCAGCCGATCCTGTTTCCTCAAACTGGAAGCCTCTGTGTCCTCATCTGAATGAATCTCAGCTGAACTGCTGCTAAAAGCCTAAAAGCTTAACCAGGCTCTAGTTCCTGGTCCTCATGCCTTGCCTTATAAACCTTTCTGCCTCCTGCCATCACTTCCTGGGATTAAAGGCATGTGTCACCATGCCTGGCTGTTTCCAGTGTGGCTTTGAACTCATTGATCCAGACAGATCTCTGCCTTTGGAATGCTAGGATTAAAGGTGTGTGTGTGTGTGTGTGTGTGTGTGTGTGTGTGTGTGTGTGCCACCATTTTCTGGTCTCTATATCTAGTGGCTGTTCTGTTCTCTGACCCCAGATAAGTTTATTAGGGTGCACAATATATTGGGGAACACAATATCACCACACAAGTCCTCTCCTGCAATTTAGCCATTCAATTCAGACTAACTTGTGGAAATTGGCAAGTGCCTTCTACCCTCTTGAGGCGTGGGAAGGAAAATGAAACATTAAGGATGATAAGTTCACTCTGTCTTTTAGACTACATCAAAGCCATCCCATTATGGCATGTGTACCATTACCTTACTTGCTATTAAAGGGGCCTGTATAATGGCACCCAAATAATTACAGCATCACTTGTGAACGCTGTACACTTCATACCTGTGTTAATTCTAGCATGTTTTTAAATTTGACCTTTGAAAGTTTATATATTCTTAGAGCAAGGCCAGCAATCTAGATACCAATGAAGTTGTCGAGGCCATGGCAAGACTCTCCTGTGATGATCCTGGTACAGAAGTTCGCTAAAAGAATATTAAAAAGAACACATCGTATGGCTGGACTGATGGTTACAGTTATTATGGGAATCATTGCATTGACAGCTACAGCAGCAGCCGTGGGAATAGCACTTCATAAAGAAATCCAAACCACTGAATTCATTAGAGACTGACATAGACAGTCAGAAGAACTTTGGACTGAACAAAATAAGATTGATAATGAGACAGTAAATAAATTAGCTGAATTAAGGCAAGCTGTTATATTGTTAAGGTATCAGTTAGAAATTTTGAAGGAGCAGATAAAATTAAAATGTGATTGGAATGTTTCTTGTTATTGTATCACAGCCTTAAGATTTAATGAGAGCAAATATGATTGGGAAAAGGCTAGGATGAATTTGTTGGGTCACCCTAATTCTTCTCAAATGGTTTTTAATTTACAGAAGGAAATTAAAGAAACTTTTGCAAAAAAGTTACCTGATATGACAAGAATGGACATTATGAAAAATCTAGCAGATACCATAGCCTCATTTAATCCTACGAATCACTTTTATAGATTTCTTGTCTGCTAAATGCCCGAGGCGAAGGGAAGGGGTTT
Organism: Peromyscus attwateri; assembly: GCA_902168425.1. Lineage (NCBI taxonomy): Eukaryota > Metazoa > Chordata > Mammalia > Rodentia > Cricetidae > Peromyscus > Peromyscus attwateri. The sequence goes on along the minus strand of CABHPP010142259.1, from coordinate 1,441 downwards.
AAGTCCTTCGAGGCTAGACGCCCCTGTAGCCATAAAAGGCTAGATTCATTCTTAAGATGCCTCTGAGTCTTCATTCCACAGATCTTTGTGAACCCACACACCCGTGTTGGGACAAACAGCGACAACTTGGAGTCAGATTCAGTGCTTGTTTTCAATTATTTAGAAGTCATAGAATTTGTTTCAACATGACACATATTCTAAGTACTAAATGTTCACTGCTAATGAAGAAAATGTTCATGGCGAGGGCACAGTCAAGACAGCATCATTCACATGGTAGAAATAATTTTCAATAAAATTATAAAATATTAAAACTTAATGAGCACAGTCTCAATTAGGAAAGTGAAAATCTGCTCATTAAACTTGCAGATGATACTTAGTTGGGTAGGGGTTAAATGCTCTAGAAGAAAGAAATCGAATTTAAAATGACCTTGATAGATTAGAGAAATGGTTCATCGATATCAGGATGAAGTTCAATTGAGAGGAACAAAATGGTGAAACAGAACATAGAAGAAGCACAAACACCACACAGACCACACAGAGAAGAGAGGCTTGAAACATCACTGGAGGGAGCAGAAAGAAGCCACAAATGAAATAATCTACCTGTGACAATGTGGGCTGTTTATTTTCTTCACCCAATCAATGATTTATAAATCTACCAGCACATTAAAAAACCATGAGAGTTCAAAGGCATAGTGTCCAGGCTCTATCATATGCCAGTTAAATCAGAATATGTGGACATGAGGCTCCAAACTGGTGTTATTAAAAAATTCTCTAGGTCGGACCCATGGCATGGCTTAGTGGGTAAGGTGACTGCTGCCATGGCAGACAACCTGAGCTTGTTCCCCAAACTCACTCCCCTCAACTCCTATAAGTGCTCTGATAGCCACATTCAGATCATGGCACATGTACATAGACACACACACACACACACACACACACACACACACACACACACACACAAATAAGTAAGTGTAAAGCAAAAAAAAAAATTATAAAAACCTCTCTTGAGGTTTCTAACATAGACAGGGATCACAGGTTATGTAGTATGAGAATACAATCAAATCCTTTGTGTGTGTAATATACGTATGCCCAGTTGTGTATGAGGATGCATCTGTGTTGACATGTGGTTGAAGGCCAAAAGATGACATCAGTATATTTAATAATTTTCCACCTTATTTTTGAGACAGGGTTTTACACTGACACAGAGCTTGATAACTAGCTAGGCGATCGCGCCAGTGAGCTCGAGGGATCTGTCTATCTCTGCTTGATCCATGTTGAGATTATACACATGTGTGCACCAGGCTTTCATGTCAGTGTTGAGGATCCAAATGTAGGATGCCGATGTGAGACAAGGGCTTTACCCACTGAGACATATGCCAACCCCCAAACTTTTCATCCATATGAAGAGTCACACACACACACACACACACACACACACACA
>CABHPP010142258.1:0-18954 GCA_902168425.1 Peromyscus attwateri | reverse complement strand
CCGCGCGCCGCCGCCCTCCACGCACGTGCCGCCGTTGGCACAGGCGCGACCTGCGCAGTCGTCCAGGTGATGCTCGCAGCGCGGCCCCGCGAAGCCCGCGCGACAGCGGCAGCGCAGGGCGTGGCCCAGGTCCAGGCAGAGGCCGCCTGCAGGGACACCGGGTCAGCTTCCACCGGCCCCCTCCCGCCCCCTGTGGCTCTTCCGCCTCTCTTTGACCAGACTTTCAAAGTGCCCCGTCTCAAGAGCCACGTCGTTAAGTCAGCTGGCCCTCGCCCATGCTTTTTACATTTTGAACTGGAACGCAGCTAGCCTCAAACAGAGAGTCCTCCTGCGTTCTCCTCCCAAATGCTGGGGCTACAGGTGCAGGCCATCAAGCAAGGTTGCCCATGACTACTCCTCCCGAGTCCTCTCTTTCTCCTTCCTTTCCTCCCCTCTACCGCCATCTTTTCTCCAGGCCTCTCTCTGTTTACATGCCCTTTCCTCCAGGAAGCTTTCTCACCTTTCCTCTGGTTCAGCCCAGAGCCCCGATGCCTCTGAGTTCTGAGTGGGCAAAAGAGGAGCCCCTGAGAGAAGACAACTGCTGGAACTTGCAAAAGAGCAGGGTCTAGGACTGTCCCTCCCCTCCTGTCACTCATTCCAAAGGAAACAATGGTTTGGTTTGGTTTCTGTTTGAGGCAGGAGCTCAATATTAGCTCAGGCTAGCTTCGAACTTATAATCGTCTGGCCTCAGCCTCCAGAGTGCTAGAATTAACTATACGACCATACTCAACTATAACAGTATATAGGCATCACTGTATCTGCCAGACTCTTTACATCCACAGTCTTATTTAACCTTTTGTTTGGTTTTGGGTTTTTTGAGATGGCCATGAAGCCCAGGCTGGCCTGGAACTCATTATATAGCCCAGGATGACCTTGAACTCCTGATGCTCCTGCTTCTGCCTTCTAGAGTGCTGGATTTCTAGGCATGGGCTACTCTGCCCAGCGTGGCCTCATCTAATCATTTCATACATATGTCAAATCAGGGTTCTCCCTCTTAGAACTTTCTGTGGCTCCATCTCACTCAAGGGAAAAAGCCAGAGAACATCTTCCCAGCAGGTCCCCAGGGTCTGCTCCTGTCCAATGCCTGACCTCATCTCTCTCCACTCTGGCTCAGTCTGCTCTGACACACCGGCGCCTCTCCTGATCCACAACACGCTGAGCACATCCCTATATCACATCAGCTCCAAATCGGCAGGGATTTGGGTTTCCCTCTCTGCTATATCCTCAATGCCTAAATCAAGGCCTGACAGGCAGTAAATTCTCAACAAATACCTATGAGATGACTCTTCTGCCTGTTTCATAGAATGGAGTAGGCAGAGGGAGGAGGGTCATGTCCCTAGGACTTAGGGCCACACAGGACATAAAGGCAGGATTCCCACCCACGGCCATCTGAGCCATGCGGAGACCCTACTCCCACTCCCCCCCCACTTTATATCCCCACCCCTGGTCACTCTGGCTCCCCCTCCTCACCATTCTGACATGGCTGCGGGCTACACCGGTCCACCCTCTTCTCACAGTTGGAGCCTTGGAAACCAGGTGGGCAATGACAGACGTAGGCAGAGTCAGGTTCTTCACCACCAACACACAGGCCGCCATTGAAGCAGGGTCCATCTGCGCATGTCACCCCGCTCACCTCACATCGAAGCCCGTAGAATCCCCGGGGACAGGTACATTCAAAGGAGCCGGAGGTTTCCTGAACAGAGACAAGCTGGCTTTGGGCAGGAGGCTCCTTGGAGCCAAATCCCTTCCTTCTCCTTTACCACTATGGCTAAAGAGCCCCAAGTCCCAGGGTACAGGGCTTCCCCAGGAGTGCCGCTCACGTGACCTTCAATCCACTCCATGCTGTTTTTTCTGCACACAGAATCCCAGAGTGGGTGAGGCTCTGAAGCCCGGAAAGCTGTTCCTACCACACCTGTGCCTACCACATGACACCTACCTGGCCTGCCTACCCATCCACACACACACATCAACTCTATGCCCACTTCTCTCATGAAAACAATTTTAAAAGACAGGGTCTCCCCTTGGAGCCCAGGATGGCCTGGAGCTCAGGATCCTCAGTGTCCCGAGTGCTGGCATTACAAGAGTGAGCCACCACACTACCTCCAGGAAGGCTTCTTTCCTGCCCCTCACTTGAAGACCAAACTCGGCACCTTTCATGTGCAAGGCAAGTGATCAACCACCGAGCTACAGTCCTAGCTGCCCCCACAAAGTTCCCTTGTGTGTTAGGGAATGAAACCCCGGGCCTCTCAAATGTTAAAAGTGCTTGACTCCTGAGCCAAGACCCCAGATCTTCACTGGTGGACTCTGGGCAAGTGCGATATCTCTGAGCCACACCCCCAACCCCTTATTGGAGGATCTAGGCAGGCCCTCCTCTGCTGATGCACGCCCCAGCCCCTCATCGGTAAATTCTAGGCAAGGGCTCTTACTGCTCAGCCATGTTATCCCCAGCAACGAAGGCTCACTGAGCTACCTTCTCCCACTCTCGCTCTGTAATTTGAGTCTCAGTGTCTCACCCATGCTGTCAGCATCAGAAATCCCGCGGGATTCTACTCTCCGAGCATCCTTCTTCCCAGCCCTGTTCCTTTGCTGGCCTCTCTACTTGCCTCTTGGACCAATCCTCAGGAAGCTTTGTCCGGTGTCCCCGCCCTTCGTGTGTGCCCTGATCCCAAACCTTCAACTCAAAGCAGTCCCACAGGACTCCGTTATTGCCACTCACACACCTTATGACACTGCCCACTTACTTTTTGCTCTTCAATACCATTCCCATATCCTAATCCCTACTTTAGATGCAGGTGGACACCTCCAGGAAGGCTTCCCAGATAGCTGCTACCTGTCTGGGATTGCAACCTCCTAGGTTGCAATGTTACAGAGCCCAGAGAGGGCGTGTTCTATAAAAACTCCTAATCAAGTAAGCCATGATGACACGCACCTGTAATCCTAGCACTCAAGGTGGCTGAGGCAGGAGAATTAGGAGTTCTGAGCCAGCCTGAGTTACATAGCTAGAACCTATCTCAAAGAAATCTGTATGGGGTGGGTTTGCCAGATGCGGTAGCACACTCCTTTAATCCCAGTGCTCAGGAGGCCTAAATAGATCTCTGTGAGTTCAAGACCAGCCAGGTCTACAAAGTGAGCTCCAGGCCAGCCACGCTACACAGTGAGACCCTGTCTTGGGAGAGGGGGCTGATGAGATGATTAGGAGGTAAATAATTTCTGCGAAAAAATGAGGACTTGAGGTCAGATCCCCAGCACCCACATGAAAAGCGGGCTTGGAGGTGCACATCTGTAATCCCAGTAGTGCTGAAGGAGTAGAGAGAGAAAGACTGGCCCCACAGTCCAGCCGGCCGGGCCGCTCTATGCTGAGTGGGAGTCCCTGTCTCAAAAACTTAAGTAGAGAGTGATAAAGACACTGTCTGGTCTACACACACACACACACACACACACACACGCACACGCACACGCACACGCACACGCACACGCACACGCACAGTTGTAATCAAGATGTGGTCGGAAAGCGATACTGACACTACAACTGCCCCCGTTGGCACATGGGTTCCCATCACAGGGCCCAGGCCCAGGTAAAAGGCATCCAGTGTTGCCAGGACCTGGGACCCTGGAGTTCAGGCAGCTGCTGGCGGAGACAGGGACAGTGCAGAGGGGTCCAGTCCAGCCCTCTAGGCAACGGCACTCATCAGGGTCTTCACAGTAGCCGTGCTCAGGGCTGCAGCCCTCTCGACATACGGCTGCAGGAGGCAGAGGAAAGGCAGAGAGAACGTGATGTGAATGCTAGAGCAGGCTGAGATCCAGGGCCCTCAGGTCCCCGAAGGAGATCGATGGGGTGTGGGAGGGAACTGGGATCCGCGCATAAGCAAGACGAGCGGGGGAGAGCGGGCCACGCAGAGGGACTCACGCGGGGCTTCACACTCTTCAGGGAACGGTGCACAGGGGAGCAGTCCCGGGCCACACCGCGAGGGGGCGCTGCGCGGGCGGCACAGGCGCACGCAGGCGGCCCCTACAGCGGGCGGCTCGCAGCGCGCGCGGTAGGAGAAGTGTAGCTCCCATGCGCCTGCGCGCTGCACATCGCGGGCCCACGGGCCCCCAGCCGCCAGGCGTCTGCGGCCGGCCACACGTGCTAGCAGGTTCCAGGCGGGCCCTGCGGAGAGAATGGAGGGCGCTGGGATCCAGGGCATCCCCACCCCTCCTTACCTAGCCCTGGGAGTTCCTTGTCATCGAGAGAGGGATAAAAACCCTCTTTAGTAAACCTGCCTGCCCCCTCTCCTAGTGCACCCAGGGACCTGCATGTCATACTTCATCTAATGTCACCATAACAGGTTTCTTAGAAACCAAACAATGCCCGTATTTGCCCCAGAATGCTTTAATATTAAAATAGGAAACGTTTTAACATCTTGTAACATCAATATCTATGGTCAAGGTAGTGAGGTCATAGCGCCCCTGCAAGGTCTTCCTGTGTGTAGCGGCCCCTCTCACGCCTGTAGTCCCAGCAGAAGCCTCAAAAAGAGCAAAAGGTCGGGCAGATGGATGTTCCAACGCCTGTTATCAATAGAGGAACCTTATCTAGTAATCTGAGGAGAAGCCCAATGTGTCGGCTCATGTTCATAACATCAGCACTCTGGAGGCTGAATCAGGAGAATTGTGAATTCCAGGGCAGCCTGGGCTACACCGCAAGTTAAAAGCCTGTCTACATTATTCGAGACCCTGTTTCAAGAAAAAGACTTAAAATCTAAGCCCAGCACAATGGGGGCAATCCCTGTAATCTTAGTGCTTTGGGAGGCAGATGGGGAGGGCCAGAAATTCAAGACCACTTCAGTTAAATGGCCATTTCCAGGGCAGCCTGGGCTACAGGAAACATTGTTTCAAATACAAAACCAGGGCTCAGGAGATAGCTCAGCGGTAGTGTGCCTAGAATTTACCAGTGAGGGGCTGCGGGCAAGGCTCAACGGTAGAGTCTATGCCTAGCATATGGGGAGTTCTGCTCCGTTACAAAAGATAAAATAAATGGATTTTTGAGCACTTTGGGGGTCTCATTTTTGGATCAGAGATGCTCAATCTGTACCAGAACAAGGTCTCTCCATTGCTACCATTAGGACTTTAAAATACATTTCTTTTTACTTTTTTATGTGTGTGAGTGTTTTACCTGGATGCACGTAGGTGGCATAGGAGTGAAAAGCACAGGGAGAGCATAGGATCCTCCAGGACTAGGGTCATGGACGGGAGCCACCACGTGGATGCAGGGAACTGAACCCAGTCCTCCACAAGAGCAACAAGCACTCCCACAACTGACTCTTCCATACCCAAACTGCCGCAGATTTCGAGCTGCTAACCCAGCACCACATCACAGGAGCTATGATGACATCATAGGCCCCCTGGAGTCCCACGAATGCTCCACCTTAGAGGCAGCCCCATGTCTGTCCTGAACCCCACATTGCCCTTGCCTACCAAAGTTCCAAGACTGAAGATACTCACCTCCAGCCCGCTCTCCCAGCTGCTCTCTCCAAGTTTCAATGATGAGGGAGAAGGTGCCCTGGTTGGATGGAGAAGGGAGAGTGGTCAGAGACATCTCTCAGTGAAGGCCAGAAAGCAGCATGGAGTCTGGAAGCCAGTTATGGGCCTGAGCAAGGGAACATTCCCAGAAGGAGCAGCCCAGGGGGCCAGCAACATTTTGGCCTCATTCCAGATACCTATTGAGTTCCTCAAAAGAAATCATTGTGCCAGATGTGTTTGCCCAAGCCTGTAGTCCCAGCACTCAGAAGGCTGAGGTAGGAGGGTTTCAATTTTGAGGTCAGTTTGGGGTACCTAGCAAGACCCTATCCAAAAGGAAAGTAACAGGATGTTCCCACCTCACAGGTGAGGAAATTAAAGATGGAAAAAGTAAAGTCCCCAAACTTATCTAAATTCCAAATATGGACCTGCTCCTTTCTGAGCTCTGCAGGGTGCAGGGATGGGCACTAGGATTCTAAGGGTGATCTGAAGAGGCGGGTACCAACCAGTGAGATTGGGGGACCCCAAGAAAGCACTTGGGAGGATCCCTGGGTTTAAGGAGATCTAGAATAAAGACAAAGACACCCCCCCCCCAGCCCAACTTGCTGATTGCATGCCTATAAGCCAGAATTTAGGAGGTGGGATGTGGGGGTGGAGGCAGGAGGATCAAGAATTCAAGATCAGACTCAGAAACACAGTGAGTGAACTTAAGGACAGCCAGGCCTATCTCTAAAAACAAAACACAGGGTGGGGGAGATAATTCACTGGGTGAAAGCATTTGCCAGAAAGCCTGAAAACCTGAGTTCAATCCCTGGGTCCCACAGAACTGACATGACTCCCACAAAGTGTCCTCTGACATCCACATGTCACTGTAGCACAGGTGTGTCTCCCCTCCCCCAACTAAAAACATACATACATAACCAACCAAACAACCACAAAACGATGAGAATTTTTAGACATCCTCAAAGAGGGGTGCTGAGGGATCTGGGAATGTGGGTTCCGGGGTAGTTAAGGTGTGGAGCACGGGAGGGTGTCGGGAGTTGGGGGACAGAAGGAGGTTGGAGATCTGGGTGTCGGGGTTGGGCTCACCGGCCAGGCATCTCGGAAGGGCACACGTACGAGGCCGTCGGGCAGCGGCAGGGCAGCAGCAGGCGCCCCGGGCTGCTCCGTGTAGACGGGGCCACGCGTGCTCAGCGCTGCACCCAGGGCGCACAGGGACTCCGTGGCCTCCTGGGAGACTCCTGGCTTCAGGCAGACCCTGAAGAAGAGGCGGCAAGGGCCTCGGGCATTGCAGGGGGACCGCGGGGCCCCGGGGCTTGGTCCTGGCCCGAAAGAAAGAATCTGCAGCTCAAAGACACCGGCCGGCAGTGCCTGGGACGGAGAGGGCCACAGGGTTAGGGGACCTCGGGGACCTAGGCATCTATCTGCCCCACGAAACCTCCCTAGGACCTCTAGGTCTCAGCCCGACCCCATCTACCCCTTTCCTTTCTGTATCCCGCCGAGTCTGACCTGGGGAAGGAGAAGAGCCAGGATCAGTGTCTGAGGAAGCAGAGACACCTGCAGGGAGACCATTGCTTTTGGGGACAGAATGGGGGGTAGCCTCGGGAGTCGCAGCTGCTGGATCCTGGAGCCTTATATCTGCGGGGATGCCCCGCCCCCTCAGCCAGCCTCCTGGCTCCTGGGGATCGAGGGGGAGAGGGTCGGAGGGGAAAGGACGCAGTAACTCTATGTGGGCGACTTGATGGGGTTCATCCTGATTGTGATTGAGGGCGCCAATCTGAAAGTGACAGGAGTTGAGCCTCTGTGTGCCTGAGTGTCACAGGGAAGGCCTACTGGAAGATGAACCGACCTTGAGGGGGGGTTGTAGCTCAACGGGTGTGGACAGTTAACACGGATACAAGCTTGTAAAGAATTCTAAGATTCTCTGTGTTCCCGAGTGGGGGAATTGAAGTACGGGTGACTTTACTATGTGGTTGTGTGCATTCCTGTCTATCGTGTAAGTAACTATAATGATGTGAGGCCCTGTCCGGACCCTACGTCCTGTGAGTGGCGGACCTTATGAACCTGTGAGTGCTGTGTGTATGTGTCTCCAGCTGGCTGTGTGTGCGGCTCGAAGTGTGTGTTTTGGATGTAGCTGTGAGTAAATACAATGACGAGCCTGGATTCTTTGTGGAAGGCCCCATGTATGCATACATGCGTCTTTCACCTCCTCAAAACAAAGCCTCTCTTCCCCAAACCCAGCGTCACCAGACTCACCAGACGCCAGGCCAGGAGCCTGGCCTCGGAGGGGCCTCCCAGCTGTATGTAAATGTCGCCATCTGCCGGGCGGCCGCGCCCCTCCCCCCGGGCCGCAGCTGGGCCTCCCGTTTGGGCTCAGGAAGGTGTGAGGGGCAAACGGGCAGGAAATGAGTCTTCAGGCACCAGGGGCCCGCTATCCACCCCAGATGAATATAGCCACCTCCCGGGGGGTGGGGGAGGCAGGGGCCCCTTAGTGTTCCAGGATCCAGGCAAATAAAATTACTTAGGTGCAGATGCTCAGTCTCTGGTCATAGTGTCTTGGAGTCAAGCACTGAGTGAAGCTGCTTAAATGGAGGAAGCCCATCACACACACACACACACACACACACACACACACACACACAGAGTAAATAATAAGTTAATACTCAGAGCTAATAATTCAGGGGCAGCTATAGCCCTACTCAGTAATTATTCAGCAGAAAAAGAGCCGTGGGTAGACGTAGTGGGCAGGCCTCTAATCCCAGCACTGACTGCAGATGCAGAGGCAGGACAACCAGAAGAAAGAGTCCATCCAGCCTGGGCTACATCAAAAACAATACAACCACAAAAACCCACATCTGGCTTTGCCTCACTCACAAGGCAGTGGGTTCAGTCAGTCCCCAGTATCCATCGTAGACTCAATCACAAGGCAAGACAGTGTGTCCAGAACTCTGTCACACAGGAAGCAGACTTTAAGGGATTTCTGAAAGGCTTCTTGGCTGTTTAGGACTTTCCCTTATACACAGAAACAGAGGCCATGCTGAGGTGACGAAGTCTGCACTAAGGTCTGAAGCACGAGAAGGAAGGACCCTGGTGAAGAACTCATGGTGAGCAGCAAGTGCAAAGGGGTGACCTGGGGTGACCGCGCCTGCACACTCGGCCATCCCTGTAGCATTCTCTCTCACTTCATTCCACGCTCAGCTCTCATTCTTTCCCAAGAGGCCTTCCAGATTAGTCCATCTAATCTAAAGCAGCATCTTCTGGTTGGTTGGGTAGCTTGCTGAGATGCTTGCCTCCAAGCCTTTGACCCTCTGATCCACGTGATGGAAGAACTGACCCCAAATGCTGTCCTCTGACCACATAGGTGGTGTGGCGTGTGCATACCCATCCTACCCTCATACAAATAAAAATATGTAAAATAATGTTATTATTTACTTACTAGTATATAAATTATTAAATTTATATATTTAAATATATTTACTTTTAAATATATAATTTATATACTTAAATGCTATATAAATTATTATTTATATTACATAATGAATATAATTTAATGAATATATCTCCGAGGCCCCAAAACACTGCTTCTCACCTGTTTTGTCTCTCTCACTCTCTCCTTCTGTGCTAAAGATTCAACATTCCTCATGCCTGTCAGGCAAGCACTCTGTGATTGAGCTATGCTCCCAGCCCTTCCGTATTTCGAGACAGGGTCTCACTAAGTTACCTAGGCTGGCCTGAAACTTCCCATCCTCCTTCCTCAGTTTCCTGAGTAGCTAGAATTACAGGCTTGTGTGTTTACCCTGCCTTTAAAAAAAAAAAAAATTTATATTTTATGTACAAGTGCTCTACATGCCAGAAGAGGGCATCAGATCCTCTTATAGTTGTGAGCCACCATGTGGGTCCTGGGAATTGAACTCAGGACCTCTGGAAGAGTAGCCAGTGCTCTTAACCGCTAAGCCATCTCTCCAGCTTCCCTACCCTGCCCGCCTTTCACCTTTAGCTTTAGACCCCTGAGAATTGCCTGCATTGCATCTTCCCGGGGGAACAGCAGCACAGCGGGACTGTGCTTCCCATCACCCTGTCTTCCAGCGTCTCCACCGGCTGGTGCCAGCAAGTACGTAAGCAAACAAGTGCAGTGGAAGCTGAACTGACTTCCCAGGAGAAAGATGCTCAGGCCTTGACCAAGCGCTTCTGAGTGGTGGGACCTGGGAATCTGAATCCCACGGTGTGTGGGGAAGGGGCCTGCTCAGACACAAATGATTCCCACAACAAAGCAGTCCTTGAGCACAAGGCACTTGGGGTTAAGTTCCCAGGCCCCATCATATGGGCATTGTCTGAGGACTTCTGCACCTATGCCCAATTCTCTCCTCCAGTGTGAGTGAAAAAAAAGTGAGAGATCTGAGGGACCCACTGGATGCTGAAGCAGGTGGCATCCAAGGTACCAGAGCCCTGGTCTCCAGGGCAACAGAGCAAACACACTTCTTCTTATGCTGAAGGGAACAAACTCAAGTCATGTTTCAAGTCCATTCTAAAAGGGTGTATGGCACATACATGGCTGAGGCAGGAAGATCACTCAAGGTCAAAACCAGTTTGAGCTACATAGCAAGACTGCCTCAAACACAATGTCCTCCTCAGAGGGTCCTGTGGACAAAGTGTGTCCCCCCACCTCACTCCAACAGGTAAATACACTGGCCAGTTCCCTCCACCCACAACCCATTCCACCCAGGACCCTATTCCTCACACCAAGCTTTGTCCACCACTGCTCCTTTTTAGACACAGCCTCCAACTCAGGGCCCCCAGATGCAAAAACAAGCATTCCTGAAAATGGGGAATCTTAGCCAGATGTGGCAGCACACACTTTTAATCACAGAACCCTGGAGGCAAAGGCAAACTGTTCTCTGTGAGGTGGTATCCAACTTGGTCTACATACCAAGCTCCAGGCCAGCAAGTTCCACAGTGAAACCCTGTCTTAGGAAAAATAGAGGGAGGGCAATCTTCAGGACATGACGGGGCACTCTTCTGTGCTGCCCAGTTCCCCAGGCTGGGAATTTGGGTGTTAATTATAATTCTCTGAGTCTTGCTACATGACCAGGCTTGCTTCAGACTTGTCAATTCTCCCATGTCTGAGTCTTAAGTGCTGAAATTACAGCCCTATGGCACTACACCAACCCTTCCCTCTGTGCTACCACCAAGGACATTTAAACAGTCTAGAGTGCAGAATCTAACCTGGCCCAGGGCTTCAAATTCGTGAAAACATCATTATTATTTAAGTTGGACCAATATTAGATGCTGGCTGGAACAGAGAGCTTGGATAACAAAATGGACACTTCACCCTACTTTGGACAAGAAGCTAAGATAGAGGTGCCTTGCCTAAGGGTTGTGTGGCCACTACATGAGGCCCTATCAATTTGTTAAGAACTATTATTGGTGGGCTGGAGAGGCTAAGCAGTAAGAACACTGGCTGCTCACCAAAGGGTCAGCACTCACAAGGCAGCTCACCACCTCAGGGAATCCAGGGCCCCTTCTGGCCTCCATGAGCACTGTTAAGTACATGGTGCGTTGACAAAGCACTCATATATGTAATATAAAAGGAACAATCATTGGGGCTAGACAGATCAATCAGCAGTCAAGAGCACACACTGCTCTTCCAGGGGACTTCAAATTCAGTTCCCAACACCATGGTGGGCAGCTCACAACTGCTTGTGAAGTCCAGCTCCAAGGGACTGGATGTACACTTCTGGTCTCCACGGACACCTATACTCATGTGTGCACTCACACACAAACACAATCAAAAATAAATCCTCCCTCCCCCCCAGATGGTTTCTCTGTGTATCCCTGACCTGGAACTCACTCTGTAGACCAGGCTGACCTGGATCTCAGAGATTTGCCTGCCTCTGCTTCCCAAGAGCTGGGATTAAAGGTGTGCACCACCATGGCCCAGCTCAAAAATAAATCTTTTTTTTTTGTTTTTTGTTTTTGTTGGGTTTTTTTTTTTTTTTTCGAGACAGGGTTTCTCTGTGTAGCTTTGGAGCCTGTCCTGGAACTCACTCTGTAGACCAGGCTGGCCTCGAACTCACAGAGATCCACCTGCCTCTGCCTCCCGAGTGCTGGGATTAAAGACGTGCGCCACCACCGCCTGGCTCAAAAATAAATCTTAAAAAGAACTATTCATTTGTAGATGCAGAAACTGACCTCCAGAGAGGCTAAGTAACTTGTCTAGAACCACAGCCAGCCAAGAAATGAAAGACCTTGGATTTGAACCCAGAACTGGAACTCACATGCTTAAACATCACATAGCTAGTTCAAGGCAGAAGCTAGTGGACACACATGGTTGTTAAAATGAAGAGGCCGGGGGTGCGGTTCAGTGGGTAGAGTGTGCACTCAGCATGGAGTGGACTGGTCCCCAGAAACACATCAACGGGGCATGGTGGTATACATCTTGGCACTCAGGAGGTGGAGGGGAGATCAGCAGTTCAAGGTCATCCTTTGCTACATAGCCACTCCAAAACTACATATGACTCTGCTTCAACCCACCAAAATCCCACAAAAGAAAACAAAAACCAGAACAGCTCAGCAGGGTACAACTTACCACTCAGTAATGATGGAGTTCCACCTCCAAGACCCACATGGTACAACAGATTCCCAAGTTATCTCCTGCCTTCTCACACACACACACACACGACCTGGATTGGGACAGGGCTCACTGGTAGAATGCCTGCTTGGCACGTCTCAGGCTTTACGTTCCATCCCTAGTACCACTGAGATAATAATGAAACTAGAGAAATCCAATGGGTTTTTTGTTTTGTTTTTTAAAATCCTGATTTCTAGCAGGGAACAGTGGCACATGCCTCCAGTCCCAGCTATTCAGGACGACTACTTAAGCCTAGAAATTCCAGGCTAGCCTGAGCTATGTAATAACAACCAGTCTCCAAAAGAAGAAAAAAGGGGGGCACAGTGGCGCACACCTTTAATCACAGCACTTGGAAGCAGAGGCTGGCCGATCTCTGAGATCAACGCCAGCCAGGTCTACACAGTGAGACCTGTCTTAAAAAAACAAAAAAGTAACCCTGATTTCTGGCTTCTATGAGATGTGGATGATCAAACAGCTCCAGGACCACCCTCCCAGGAGCCACATGCAGCAGCTAAGCCGAGCAGCGCTTGAGCTGGTTTTGGCTCTCCAGAGGCCACACTTCTCTTTATTTCCATAGCACATAAGGAATCCGGAGCCAAAGAGAGAGATGCTTTTCTTTGCAGCTCATACAGTAAGTGGGAAGACATGGCGCAGCAGAAACCCAGGCTTTCAGCTTCTCAGGCTGGCACGAGCCCCGATCCAACAAGGCACTCACTGTGCCTGGTGGTGCTCAGTCACTGTAGATGATGACCGAGTCCCGGACCTCACCCCAACGCCCCATCTGGACTCTCTGGACACAGGCATTGTGGCATCTGGGATGCGCTTTATTGGACATGTGGCCGTCCAAGCCTTGCTCTGTGAGGATTGGGGCCTGGGGCCCAGACACCAAGTCTGAGGAGGCCTAGCAGTCAGGGCTGCTTGGAGCGAGGCCACAGGCGACTGGTGAGCGAGCCAAAGAAGAGGCTCTGCTTGCTGGACTTGGAGAGCTCGGCCAGGCGCTGCTGCTCCTCCTGGGGTTGGGGGGACAGAAAAAGACAGACGTCAGCATGACACAGAAGCCTGCCTTCCTTTGGATGTGGGCCCAGTAGAGAACACTAGTCCACACGGGAGGACCCAGACCCTGGCAAGAGCACCTCTGCGCCCCAGGGGTGCAGGACTAGCATGCAAGAGGCACTCTTCTCTCCCTAGCACACTGAAAAACAATTAAAAAGTCAATACTGTCCGGTACCGTGAAAACAACACCTGTAAACCCAGCATTCAGAAGACTGAGTCAGGAGGATTGAGAGTTTAAGGCCAACCTGATCTATATGAGATATTGTCTCAAAAACAAAACCAATAAGACACTCTTCCCCCAGACTCTGAAGCCAAGCATCCACATAGCTCTGTAGACTAGCTCTAAACCTACAGCCCCCCAAGAAAGGCCCCAGAAGCACCCAAGGCCATGGAGGACTTACCTCACGTGCTAACTATTGCCTGTCTCCTGCTTCTAGCCCAGACTGTCAAATCATTAGCACAGCCCTGCGAGGCAGGCTGTGTGAGAGCCCCAGACAGAGGCTAAGGCCAAGGAAGACAGTGCTCAAGCTCACGCAGACATCCAGCAGACAGAGGCAGCTGTCCAGGACACCCACCTCTTCTGGGAGCCTCAAAAGTGACCAGTGGGGACTGGAGCCTAACCTGCTCAAGCCGGCTCTGCCGTTGTTTGAATGCCTCCAGCGGGTCATCCTCTAGGGCGTAGTGCTCCAGCACAGTCCGGACGTCCTCCACCTGGTTCAGTGCGATGGCTGTAGGCACAACAGGAAGAGGTGCTGGTTAGTTAGGCCTCAGCATGACCCAGAGTAAGAGTCAGCATGCCCTGGAACACTGTCAGTGCTGTCCCATGCTCTGAGAGGGCTATTCCAAACATGCCCAAATAGTCCCTAAGAGGAATGTGGGCATTGCAGAAAGGTCCAGAAGATTCCAGGATACTGAGAGGTCCCCTGCACCCTGATCGCTCAGTTTGACACTAATGACAAGGCAGAATCAAGTGTCTGCCATTGTCTTCAGGGTCAAGGGCTCTGGACCAGACATCAGGGGTCAGTCTCACTCTTGAGGAAGGCAGATAGGTCCAGCAAGGCCCGGTCATCAGAGTTGCCGTCCCAGGGCCGCAGGGCGACACCGTTGTAGGGCTGTAGCCGGAAAGCTTCTTTCTTGCAATCCACGACTACTACTCGGGCTGGGTCCCGATTCAGACATGAAATGTCCTGGAAGTAGGTGTTACAGATCAGGAATCATCAGTGTCGCTCCCTGCTGATTGCAGGGGGGACAGACACAGCATCAGACACTTGGGGTGGTCCTGGCTTGCAGAGTCTCCTGAATACAGGACATGGAGGGTGACCTCAGGCTTCTGGGAAACTGGGGAGCTGGTCACATGAATACCTAAGCCAGGGGTCTCTGAGAGAATTTGGCCTCTGGTGGGTTCAATGTCTACCCCAAGTCTGTGACAGGCTACAAACCCAAGAATTACAGAGAGGCCCTTGTCAAAGCCTGAGTTTTCTGTGCAATGACATAAACCCTTGAGTCACCAAGATACAGGGGAGAACCTAACAACACAGTTAACAGGGGCCTGGTCAACATGTCTAGATGCATGGCTGGCCAAAGGAACAGATTCTATGACAGTCCCAAGCACAGCCTCTCAGAAGCCATTTACAGCTCCAAAAACAAAGCCTGTGCCCCTAACCCCTCACCCAAGCTAGGGGCAAGCACTGACATCAGAAGGAGCAGGGTCCCCTTTATCTTGCCAGTATAAGCACCCTCAAATCTACCCCAGAGGCCCACCGTGACCCCCACATGGCACCTTCACATGGTGTCCCTCCATGTATCTGGTGGCGTCCCGGAACAGACGGTAAGAGATGAAGCCGTGGGGGTCCACACTATCAATGAGTGGAAATGCAGTCTGCAAGGATGGAGGGTAGGTGAGGCTGGATCCCAGCCTCCCGCATCTCACCCACCTGTCACTTCTGGCTCAGAGCCTCACCATGCCAGTCTCTGACGTGAAGATGACGATTTCATACAGAGGGGCAAGCTGTTGGAACAAGGTCTCGATGCCTGGACGCTTCTTAAACCTCCAGCCGGTGGCCAGCTGCAGACAGTGAGGACAGGGGAGCATTGAGACCAGAAAGCCTGAAGGGTCAAGACCCAGCCTGAGGGTCCCTGAGCAGGCTTCTGTTTGCTCCTGGGGGTTTGGGAGCATGTGGCTGGGCCTCACTCATGTGGCACATCTACTCTGAGCCAAGGTCAACTAGTGTTTGACAACCTCAAATAGGTACCGAAGGATGCAAAGGCAGCAGGGGACATACAGCAAAGTGAGGCGAACCCCACCACTCCTGACCCATCCTCCCAAGTAGACCCCAAGCCACTGCCTTCCGCAGGACACACCGACCACTCCGGGTGCAGGAGGACCCCGGTGAGCTCCAGGACCAGTGTATAGGGTGGCTGGTAGTAGGGTTCCCGCAGAGGGTCTGGGAGAAGGCAGGGGCTGGTGGGCTCGATGATCATCTGCAGAACAGGACAGACGGCTCACACTCAGAAACAGAGCTGGGCCGGGGGGATGAGGACTGAGCCCAGCACCCCCCTACTCACCTGTCTGTAATCTTTGAAATATTTGTATGTCCGGCGCAACTGCTGAACCAGAATTGGATCTAGAACACCAGGCACAAAGGGATTGCAAAGTAAGTCACTGCTCCACCTCCTGAGCAGATCAGTTTATCTTTATTATTTCTTTACTTGCAGAACAAACAGATTTCTTAAGGAAAAGCAGGAAAGAACTCCCAAGAGTGGGACAGTTTTTAGGGGAAGAATACCTATTTTACTGGTTTGTTTTTTTAGATAAGGCTTCTTGTGGCCAAGGTTTGACTTGAACTCCTGATGCCCCTGCCAAGTCTACACACACACCTGCTGTGTCTAGTGTAGAAGCACGAATATCAACAGCGAAGACAAAGACACGCTTGCCCCTGCCCAGTGTACCGTGAACACTTCTATCTCCACACCGTGGCAGGTACAAAACAGAATGTTAGACATCAACCCACTTAAAAGCCACAAAGCCCCCGTGCAGGCAAGTGTGTTGCTCTTGTTTTGGAGGACGCTGAAAAACAATTTTTTTAACATTGATTTGCATGTGCACATGGTCTCAATTTGTAGCCCTGGCTGGCCTGGAACTCATTATGTAAACCAGGCTGGTCTTCAACTTATAGAGATCATCCTGCCTCCATCTCCCAAGTGCTAGGATTAAAGCTGTGCCTAGCTTCATGGAGCTATTTTTTTTTTTTTAATTTTGTTTGGTTTTGTTTTTCAAGACAGGGTTTCTCTGTGTAGCCCTGGCTGTCCTGGAACTCAACTCTAGACCAGGCTGGCCTTGAGCTCAAGAGATCAACCTGCCTCTACCTCCCGAGTGCTGGGGTTAAAGGTGTACGCCACCACTGCTGGCCATGAGATATTTTTAATAGTCATAATCTAGCATCTATGAGCAGATGCCCAGAACACTGTTAAAGCATCGCACAACGCACAGGACAGACTCCCTGCAACCAAGAACTACCTGGTCCCAAGTGGGAACAAGGCTGGTTTGCAGTAGCACAGGCCTGTTATCCCAGCTACTTGGAAGGTTAAGGCAGGAGAATTTACAAGTTCAGGAGCAGCCAGGACTACATAGTGAGCTTAAAGTCAGAACAGGCAATTTTGTAAGACCCTGTCCTAAAATTAAAAAAACAAAACAAAACAAAACAAAAAAACCATTAAGGGTGGGGGGGAGAGTGGGCTGGCGAGACGGCCCAGCAGTTAGGAGTCTGCACTGCTCTCGTGGTACACCTGAGTTGGGACCCTGGCACCACCACAAGAGGATGATAAACACCTGTTACTCCAGCTCCAAGGGCTCCAAAGCTTATTTAGCATTCGAGGACACTGGCATTCATGTGCACACCCCGCACAGACACATATACATACACATAATTTAAAAGTGAAACCGTGCTGGGGATGCAGATGAGTGGGAGAGCCCTTGCCTAGCACCAGTCCTCCAACCCCAGCACCTATCATCCTAACAGGTATCAACCATCAGCGTCAAAAGAGACAAGGGGAAACACTCTCGGCTAAGTGAACATGTGACTTCAATGGAAAAATGGAAATACCTTAATGTGGCATTTCTTTCTTTTTTTTTTCTGTTTTTTTTTTTTTTGGTTTTTCAAGACAGGGTTTCTCTGTGTAGCTTTTGGTGCTGTCCTGGATCTCACTCTGTAGACCAGGCTGGCCTTGAACTCACAGAGACTGGCCTGGCTCTGCCTCCCCAGTGCTGGGATTAAAGGCATGTGCCACCGCCGCCCGGCTCTTAACATGGCATTTCTAATCTAACTCTGTCTTAGATTAGCCTGCCTCTTAAAGTCTCAATGTTGAAGCCAGTTTGAACCAGTAAACCCACTTTACAGTAAACCATGACTACCTGTGCAATTTAAGTAATTTGTTTAAACCAGTGGGGAGCAGGGGATGGTGGTGCATGCTCTCAATCCCAGCACTTGGCAGACAGACAGGTGGATCTCTGTGAGTGTGAGGCCAGCCTGGACTACAGAGTGAGTTCCAGGACAGGCAGAGGTACATAGAGAAACCCTGTCTCGAAAACAAATAAATAAGAAAACAAAACAAAAAACCCAGAGGACTTGACATCTGTCCAGTTAAAGGAGCAGACGCACTCACCTGGCTGGTGTAAACCAGTGAAACCACCACAGCTCGTACCCACGGTCTGCACACCTCCTCCACACAGGGGGCTCTCTGGACCCACCAACTTCACTTTCTCTCAGGAAGGGTTAGCTAAAATTCACAACTGCTCTACTACCTCATCTATCAGAAGTTCCTCACCAAACTCTGGTGAACCTGGAGTGTGTTTGGAGATTGGGGGGTGGGGGTGGGGGTGGGGAGAGGGAAGGGGCAGACACTGAGAGCCATTGTTTTAGAAATGAGGCATGAGTTGGGGTAGGGACGGGGATTTTAAAACAAAAACAAAAACCAGGCTGCCATAAGAGGTCAGGGGCCACAGAGGCTCAGATCTAAGGCCCTGGAAGCCTTGTGTCTGGGAGGGATCGCTGGGGCTCCCTGCCCCCATCTGTTCCTGACCATCTGCTCCAGGGCTGAGGGGCTTTTGTTATGTCCTTCTCCCAAGCCATCCAATTGTTGCACCTCCATGGAAGGAGGAGGCGTTGGGGTGCAGGATAGAGGAGCAGCACCCTAAACAGACAGAACAAAATAGCAGGGGTGGGAACAGCAGGAACCTCACACCTGTGTTTAGTCACTCACCGTTGTCAAATTCATCAGGGATCTGGAAGAGAAAAGGAAAGGTTTGGAACGGCACAGGGAGGAGCCCAGTGCATCCACCCAAGGAGCTCCAAGCTGAGTAGGCAAAGGTCCCAGGGAGGGAGGGAAAGGAGCCTGAACCAACCAAAAGCAACCCACCCGCACCCTTACAGAGCAGACTCCTAGCACCTCTGGTCTTATGCCCCTCACCTTGGTACCATTCTCATCCACAGGGTTGTTTCCTGCAAGGGAGAGAGAGACAAATGAAAGGAACTGGAGTCTAGTCTGCTGGCTCCGGAAGGTGTAGGAGAATGGGGGTTTGGACCCCCCACTCAGAGGGAATATTGCTAGAGGCACAGTTCCTGGATTAAGGGAGGAACAGGCTAGGGGCCAGGATTCCAAGATATTTAAGAGAAAGTGGGCTAGCCGGGCATGGTGGTGCATGCCTTTGATCCCAGCACTCGGGAGGCAGAGGCAGGTGG
>CABHPP010142257.1:0-34848 GCA_902168425.1 Peromyscus attwateri | reverse complement strand
GAGAGAGGGAAGGAGGGAGGGAGGGGGAAGGAGGGAAGGAAGAAGGGAAGGTAGGGAAGTGGGAGTCTCCGCTCAAAGGCTTTCTAGGAACTGTGAGTTGCCAAAGCACTGCCTGTTCTTGGATAGCCCAGGAGAACCATACCTGCCCCCTTCCCACAAGCAACTGCAATGCTTGAAAGTTCAAATTCAAATGCATCCGTGTGGGGAGTAGAGAAAGCCCTGAGTGAGGTGTGTGACTGTCAAGCACTCCAATTCCACAGACACAGAGGACTTGGTAAAGACATTCCAGGGTCAGTCTCAGGGAATTGGCAAAGCCTTCCTCTGGTCTTCTCTCTCTCTCTCTCTCTCTCTCTCTCTCTCTCTCTCTCTCTCTCTCTCTCTCACACACACACACACACACACACACACACACACACACACATGCACAAGGCTAAGCACGCCTCTCAAGGGCATTGCAGCCACTCACAGAACCCTTGATCTTGTACCATGGAAAGCCTGTGCCCTCGGCACCCTCTCTCCCAGGGCCTAGAACCCCCATTCTGCTTTTGGCCTCTGTGAATTCCATGCTCCCAGCTACCTCATGTAGGCAGATCTGTATGGAGCTTGGTCCTTTATCTAGGTGGTTCTGGTTTCCCATTGTCTTCAAGGTTTGGTTTGCGGTGCAGCACACATGAGAACATTCTTCCTTGGGAAGGATGACTTAAAGCCTGTTGTGTGGATGGACCACATTCTGTTTTGCAGCTCAAGGACCAGTGAGCTGCTTCCACCCTTAACTATCCAAAAGGCTGCTGTAAATGAGTTTATGCAAATACCTTTCAGGGTCCCCACTCCAATTCTTTTGAATACTCACAACTGGATCATTTCTTAGGTAGGATATTTGCCCTGAAGGAACAAATCCTTTAGATGTCAATTGGCTCAAGGACATGGCCATTGTGAATTCTTACTCATAGTTACACTGTGGGTCCCAACAAAGGAAACTGTTTCAAAGTGTGGGACTCAAAGCCCAAAAGACCCAGTTTCCAGTCCTTATTGGCTGCCCAGCTCATGCAAACCAGAGAACCAATATAGACAGACGGTCTTCAACTCACAGTGGTACTGTGTCCCAAGCACCATCTGAAGCTGAAAACGATAGACGTTGAAAATACATTTAATTCACCTAGGTCACTGAGCATCACAACGTGGCAACACAGCACACTGCAGAGTGGGTGCTTTGCCCTCATAACCCCAGGGCTGACTGGGAACTGCAAGCACAGCCCTTCCCAGTACTAGATAGTAAAGAGCAGCCTGAGAAAGAACCACACTCAAAATCCAGATCGTCCTGTTGAAAACCCTCGAGTCAAAATATCACCAGTGGCTGAAGGTTGTCCTCTGTGTCGATGGAAGTCACAGCCAGGCAAAGTGTGGCTCTCTGAACTTTAACAGCTCTGTGTTCACAGCGTCAAGACACTGAGCTCTCGACGTCACAACCACTCAGCAGCTGGAGCCAGTTACCCCAGGCCTTTGTGGACTCTTCCTGCAGTTAGAACTTGTGGCTCTCAGCTCCCAGCGCGTCTCACCTCCCACAGTGTTGGCTGTTCAAAGTCTTTGGAAGCCTTGGCCTTCAGCCTCTCAGCACTGCTGCAGTTCTTTCCCATCCCAGCTCTCCAAAGGCTCTGCGCCTAACCAGCCTCCGGAACTCTCCGGTTCCCCTCTAGCTACTGCTGGCTTATCCCTGGGTGGGACTGGCAACCTCGAAAGTCACCTGCTCTTCTTGACCAACTCATCCCACAATAGGCCACTTCGATGAGGTTTTCCTGGGACCTAGTACTGTAGCACAAGGGCACAGCAGTCAGCGGGCAAGAGGGAGAGCTTCCCAACCAACTCTAGGCCAAAGAGAAAAGTACTGTTTGTACAGCTTGAAGCTGGCGAGAAAGAATGCAGTCAGTAACCAGCCAGGTGCACAGTAGCTACCATGAGTGAGGGCTACAGTCAAAACGACAAGTGCTGTCAGTAGGTCCAGAGCAACTGTGTGCAGGATCATCTGGAGCAACTGTAGGCAGGGTCATTTCAAGCCACCAACTGATATCTGGAGTGACCATGACTGAAGTAATGTCTCCTGAAGCAGTGCTCTGGATGCAGCAGCATCCAGGACAATTTTAATGTCTCTCACGACTGGAACAAAATCTCTCTGAGTGTTCAGGACTGGCGTGGAGCCTCTCTGAGCAGAACAAAATTTCTAAGACAGCAACCACTGTCATGATGGCAGCCCGATCAACCGCCAAGGAGGCAGATGCTTGATTGACAGCTCCCATGCTTCCATGAGAACGCTGTGGCTGCGGTTGCTGTTGCTGCTGCCCCATGGGGGAGAGCAGCAGTATCATTCAAAGCTTTGGGAACTATGGAGACAACAGCAGCAGCTCCCAATCCAGCCTTCCTCCCTGCTCAGGGAAGCTGCCACTATGGCTAGACACAGGAATAAAGATTTCATAGACACTCCTCAAGCATCCAAACTGGGGTGCCTGACAGCCATCACCATTAAAAGAGGACACATGGAGTGCATTCTTAACCTCTAGCCTGATGCCTTAGGGGAGGTTTGGTGCCCTCATCTGGGTCAGAGGCATCTCAGCTGGGACTATCTTCTTGTCACCCTCCCTGAAAAATGGAGGCAATAAAATGTTCTTCACAGAGTTGAGTTGAAGCTGGCGAGAAAGTATGCAGTCAGTAAACACCTCAGTCCCCCCTGCTCTAAGACATCTCCCCCTTCTTTCAAAACTCCATGGTTCTATTTCCAAATGCAGAGCCTCCATTACTAGATTACAGCTCTCTCCTTGCATGTGAACTCAGGGAACTGAGGCGAACCTCACTGACAAGACTGTAGAATTTTCCAGAGAAGAAGCTGCTATAGACATGAATGCCTGGCTCACTGGGTGGCACATCTGCCTGCCAGGGCCCAAGGTGTCATCTTAGGTAAGAGGAGAGTTTCCAGAGAATGTGTTCTTCACCGTCAGAGAGCTGTAAGAATGTGTCACGAAAGCTTGAGTGACAGTTCTGGATTAACAGTCCTGTGTGTGACCTTAAGAAAATCACCTCTCCAAACCTCAAGCTTCCTCATCTGTAAGATGGAACTAATAAGTCCCTGCTTCCTGGGGTGGCTGTGATGGGGAAGATGTGGGAGGTGCCATAGGAAGCCTGTACTGGTCCATGGGTGGTCATGGTTACCTGGGGAACCCAGATGGGACAGCCCCTCTCCCAGCCTTCACTTCTCAGTCATTACAGTTGAGAAGAAGAAAAGGTTGTATCCTGCTCCATTCCTTTACCAAACTGTCTGTCTGTCTGTCCCTCCATGAGATTCTCCACCATCACTCTCAGAGTTTAACAAGAAATCTAGCTTCATCCAACCCATGTTTGTGGGACACCTACCCACTGCCCAGTCTGACAGCTATGAGAAACTAAGAGATGAATGGAGCATCTTTTCTGTAGAAGTCACGGAGTCAGCAAAGGAGGCATAGGAGCAGAGGACAGAAAAATCTTACAAAAGGTGAGTGTCGGACATGGCCCACTGTCTTCTCCCAGCAGCCCTGCAAGTTAGTGCTGTGAAGATGTGCATTTCCAAACACATGTGGAAACGGTAGATAGAACAACTTACCCAAGATGCCGCACATACAAGTGGCAGATCTGGGATTTATACTTGAGCTTCCCAGCTCTTGAATTCATATTATGACTGGGCTAAGCATCAGAACTGTTAAAATCTGTATAGCGCAAACAGCAACTGATCTAATCATTCCACGGTGTTTTGTAGACCAGCTAAATCATTCCACGGTGTTTTGTAGACCAGCTAAAAACAGGTAGGGCATGTCAGCCTCTCTCACTCTCTAGACTATTGGTCCTACAGACAAAGGGGAGTCCTGCACAGACTCAGTGAATAGGCTCAGGGCACAATAAAACGTGTCCAATAGCTCCCCAAGAAACAATAGGCTCCTCAGGTACTGGGCAACAACCACCACTTGTGGAATTCAACACTCACAGGTGGGCAGATAGCATTGGCAGAATGCTCCTGGAGTCACCAGGTACTGCTCTCTCACACACCAGTGCCACCATACCCTGAGAGACAGTTCATACTGCTTCCCTCACTCAAAGAAGGAGCAGCCTGAGACAGTGGGAGAAGCGGCGTGATGAACTAGGAGCTACAAATTCCAGGCATGTTTATCTGCCAGGACCCATGTTCAGCTCAGATGAAAGGATCACAACCTTGTGGCTGTCAACCAGGACACACTCTAGAGAATGTGCCCTTAGGTGACTTCATCCTGCAATCATGAGAGTGTGCTCACACATTCCTACATAGTACTGAGCATCTAGCGACTGCACATCTCAGCTCTGTGGTATCTACAAAGTATAACTATAGCTCCTGGGGCCATGATGCACAAAACCACACAAGATTAAACTTAGTATAAGAGAAAATGATAGGAGCAAAAGACGTGATAAACATGAGAGCCACAACCCCGCTGCCAGAGTAACACTGTCTTACAGTCAAATTTCTTCATAAGTAATTCTTAAATTTCTTTTTAGAGCACACTCTAAAATAGAGCAAAGATGCCATGGCCACCACAGCACTCAGTGGTGGGATTTCTCCACCAGCAATGTAATATGACAAGACCGTTGTCATGGATTGGGTCTGTCCTTAACCAAAATGTCATTAACATGTCAGGAGACAGTACTTCCACAGAGAATATCTTTTTCCAATGCTGATCTCTGTGAGTGCGTTGAAGCCGGACTTGAACTCCATCTCTTTGTGTTCGACAGATGAACATCCTAGATATCAGAGCCCTTTCCTCTCTTCCATAGTCCCCTTTCCCCTCCTCAAATGCCTTACCCTTGCACACCATCTAACCAACCTTCCCATCTCTCTCCACTGCCCTTTCCAGTCACACTCCTTTTCAGGGAAGTGAGCATCACCTGCATCAGAGTGGATCTATATGTTTAGTGTCTGCCTTTGTCCAGCTTACTTAAGAGCTGCTTGAGGGAGAGGCATCGTCTGTCTTGCTGCTGTGTCCTGCTACACTAAAGGTGGTCGGTGTGATTTGGTTGAATGAGTAAAGGGTGACTTCATGAATTACCACCTGTAGTGGTTTGAATGAGCATGGCCCCCATACACTCCTATATTTGAATACTGGGTCCCCAGTTGGTGGAACTGTTTGGGAAGTATTAGGAGGCGTAGCCTCATTGGAGGAGGTATGCCACTGGAGGAGAGCTTTGAGGTTTCAAAGGCCCACACCATTTCCTGTTAGCTCTGCCTAGTGCTTGTGATAAAGATGTGAACTCTCAGCTACTGCTCCAGCACCATGCCTGCCTGCTTCCATACTCTCTGCCAGAAAATGTAAGCAAGGCTCCAATAAATTCTTCTATAAGTTGCCTTGGTCAGGTGTCTCTTTACACCAATAGAAAACTAACTAAGACATCTCTGGCTTAAGAAGCCAGAAACCTCCAAAGCTACACAGAGAAACCTTGTCTCAAAAACAAAACAAAACAAAAAGAAGACAGAAACAAGAGCTAGGATCTCAGTGGGACATATAGGAACTCTATAAGTCTAAGCCACTTGGCTTGGTTCCAGAGCTAAGAGGAAAACATGACCTTAGCCTCCCTTCTCTTCAAGGCCATCCTTAGCCTAGGAAGCCTTTTGAAGCCTACCTCCTGCCTCAGCTCTTTCTCATTCACTCTTTGCTCTATACACATGTTTACACCTCCACTTGTATAAAACCAGAGCAAGCCTAGTTTATTTCCTCAGGTGTAATACTGTAAACTCACCAACAAAGAGGCACTGATGAGTAATAATAGATGTGATTTTAAAATACAATACTTTTGTTAATTCTTTGAGAATTTCATACATGCGTATAGTGTTGCAGAATATTACTTAAAGATGTGTTACGTTCTTTTATGTGTGTAATATTTGTTTAATGATTCAAAGATGTGTTGCATTCTTTATGTTTCATTTATTTAACTCTGTAAACCTGTGTTACTGTGCCTGCCTAAAACACCTGATTGGTCTAATACAGAGCTGAGTGGCCAATAGCTAGGCAGGAGAGGGATAGGCAGGGCTGCCAGGCAGAGAAAATAAATAGAAAAAGAAAAAGAGAGGAGATAGAAGAGTGAGAAAAAGAAAAGAAGATGAAGACATCAGGGGCCAGGCACCCAGCTACACAACCAGCAACGGAGTAAGAAGGAAAGAAAGGTATATAGAATGGAGAAAGATAAACGCCCAGAGGCGAAAGGTAGACAGGATAATTTTTAAAAAGCTAGCTAGAAACAAGCCAAGCTAAGGCCAGGCATTCATAAGAAAGAATAAGACTTCGTGTGATTATTCGGGAGCTGAGTGGCAGGGCCCCCAAAGAGAAAAGATTTTTTAAAAAGCTACAGTATAGTGTATTTTGATCATATTCATTCCCCACTCCTCCCTGTAACTCTTCCCAGATTCCCTGTCAACACTCTATGCCCTCCCAACTTTGTATCCTCTTAAAAATAAATCCATGGAGTCCAGTTTGTGCTTCCTCTGTACTCGTGGGTGTGGGCTAACGGGAAATGGTGTGGGCCTTTGAAACCTCAAAGCTCTCCTCCAGTGGCATACCTCCTCCAATGAGGCTGTGATCTACCAGGGGCCACACCATTAAAGAAAAATGACGCTTCTCCAGAATCCATCAACCGCCAACAGCTCCTCAGTCAGGGCTGGGAGGCTCTCATGAACTCCTCACCACTCCATGTTGGACTGTTGACTGGCTCACTCTTGTAAAGGTCTTGTGTAAGCAACTACACACAACTGCTGAGTTGGTGAGTGAGCCTTGCCATGTCAAGAAAACACTGTTTTGCTCTGGTCCTCATTAACCTGCGTTATAGGCATATGCGCGGTGCCCATAGAGGCTGGAAGAGGGTATAACTGGAGTTACAGACAGATGTGAGTCACCATGTGGGTGCTGGAAAACAGTTATGATACCCTGATAGCACTCTGCGTACTAATATGCTAGCATGAGTAGAAAAGAAGAGTTGGCAAACAGGGTGAGACTTGTGATGATTATTAAGTTGTTAGACAGGAAGGAGAGGGGAGGACATCCAAAGGAATGGGGACAATTGAGGCAAAGGAGAGAATGGGATGGAAACATTGGGTGTTGGGTTAGCAGTAGACTATAAAGATGGGGTAGAGATGGCATAGGCCTGGTCAGCTTCTGGCTTTGAGTGATATAACAGCAAGTGGATTGGTCACAGGAAAGAGAAAAGGAAGAAAAGAAGAAGGAAAAAAGAAAGAAGAAAATGGCAAAGACACAAACAGTAGGGGAAGGTGTTGACCTGCTGCAGTGGTCTACTGTATAGATAGATGACTGTAGAGGAGGGCGTTGACCTGCTGCAGTGGTCTACTGTATAGATAGGGGAGGATTTGAAACTGGGCAGTGATAACAAGGCTTACTATAAGTCTAATTTCACATCAAGATGAAATCAGAGGCCTGTACAGGGACCAAAGGCAGCTCCAAGGAATGGGTGGCCAGGAAGATCTGGAAAAATTGAAGTCTCTATTGGCTGTGTATGATCAGCTCAAGGGCCCAGCTGCAACTGGGAGCCATTCACAACAACACAAGTGCTCTCAGGATTTGCAACCATGATGAGGTATAAAATGGCACCAGAGAGGCTGGCTCTTAGCCCACCCTGGCTTGTGAGGCCCTTCAAAAATGTCTGAAGCCCACGGAGTCAGCACATCTGTGCCAGGCAGGAAGAAAAGGCAATAAAAAAAAAGGTAGGGCATCTCGGGATTGGTATATGCCAGCAGTTTGAAGACTGTCAGAAATCAAATCTGTGTTTCTGGAGTTCTCTCTCCCTGAAAAGATGCCCACACTCATGAAAACATTTAAAGATGAATCAACTGCCGTGCACACCATAGGGGAGTGCCATCTTGGTCCTGCCGGTTGTCAGCGTTCTTTGTTAGAGATCACCCCTGACATTAACACAGCAACACCCATGATCTGAGAGTTTTCCTTGCCATGAAAAACAAATGCTTTTCCCCCAAATGCCCAAGACCTCAGTCTAATGTCCTCCCCAGGCTTTATTGCCAGCTGTGCTTAGCTGCTATGGAAAGAATCGGAGCCCTTTCTTGGCCTTTCCCTAGCCCTGCAAGCTTCCAGGAGCCATTAGAAAAGGAAGCAAATGACATACTAATGGAGACAGCCCATGAAGTTAGTTCAGACCCACAGCAAGATGCTGTGCTCACTACAGACACGTTATGTTCCATGGACAGGGGCCCATCCCTGAGTCATCACGCATAATGAGGCATTGTTGGGAGCCCTGGGTACATGACAAACTCCCCATTGCCCAGTCTGGGTAAGGCTGAACTTATGTTTGCCCCAAGAAATGAAGTCAGACAGCTTTGGTACACCTTCCAGCTGCTGGGCCCAAAGACCATGAGGGTACCCTGACCTTTATGCTATTTCTGTCCGTGGGAGTCATCTACCTGTTGACATTTCACCTACAGGTACAGTGGAAATGAGTGGATTGACCAAGAGCTGTCAGGACTTTTGGCCACTCAGCAGGTGCTGGAGCACAGGATTGTCCTAAAAGGCCTTGGCACTGCCGGGTAGATTGGCAGGACAGAAAAACAAACTGTAACAAACAAAAATGGCCGTGCATCAGTGCAAGGAAGGGCAGCATTGCAGTGGCTTCCACCTGTTCTGTAGCATACCCACCAACCAGCACAGTATGGTGATGGGAGCATTTTCCATCATGCAGAGCTTGGGTTTTCAAGTTAATTAGTTCCAGAAGCTCCTACAGGGAGCAGCAACAGCGGATGTTTCCTAGCAACACCTGCCACACACCAGGATCTTCACAGACCACTGACCAAGCATTAGTTAACTAGAAGCTAAGGTCTGAATAAGACGGAGCCCCACCAAACTCACCCTGAGGTTTGGTGCCAGCAAAACTTCTCTTACTCTTTGGGGACTGGGTTGGCTATGGCAAGATGGGCCGTTAAAAAGAGAGCTTGGCACATCATCTCATTCTTGCTTATAAATAGATACTCTTGAATGTCCTAGTTTCCAGAACTGTGAGCCAAACCAAACCTCTTTCATTTATAAATTATTCAGCCCTGGGTATTTTGTTAAAGTGTCAGAAAGTAAACTAAGACAGTAGGCAATTCTTCTTTTCTTTTTTTTTCTGTATTTTTCACTCTTCTCTGATGACTATATGTTACTTTTAAGATAAGCAAAACATAAGAAAGTATCATATTTTAAAGAAAAAGTGATGATTACAAAGAGTCAGGGCTGTGGGGATTTAAATGGGGGGTGGCGGTGATTTAGAGCAGGCCTCAGGGAGGCAGCAGCATTTGACCCAGGCTTTTAGTCTAAACTCTAGTTAAGCAAGGAGACGCATCAGTGGGTGCCATGGTTCCCAGATGTGTCCTGTGAGCAGCAGGGAGTCTGCCAATGACGGAAATGGACACTAAGAAGGGCAGAGGCACAAAGTCTTTAGAAAAGAAAGG
Source organism: Peromyscus attwateri (assembly GCA_902168425.1). Lineage (NCBI taxonomy): Eukaryota > Metazoa > Chordata > Mammalia > Rodentia > Cricetidae > Peromyscus > Peromyscus attwateri. Next base: position 25,361 of record CABHPP010142257.1, on the reverse strand, counting down.
CCTAACGAATGTTGGGATCTAGGCTCAGACAGCATGGAAACATGTGCTGATCATTTAGAAGGAAGAAAATTAAAGATGAGCGCTCAAGAAAGGGGCAGTGGTGAAGATGAAAACAGCCAGTACACAAGGGTGGTTAGAGGCAACCGAGAGGCCCAGGGGACTTCGAGCAGCATTACGGAGACCAGTATCCTCAGTCTCGGCCCAAGGCCCTCCACAAAGCCTCTGGCCCCCCAGTTCCGGGAGGCACCGCTGCTGCTCTTGTGTCTGAGCAAGGCTGGACCCGGGCCTGGCAGGTAAGGTCATCAGCTTGTGTCATCACTGCCATGCCCTCCTCAAACCCACACTTGCAAACAGGGCAAATGGTAATCCTGGGAAGGCGACAGTCCCCCCTTCTGCGGAGGCAGTGGAGTGCTGGCCACCTGACCTCCTCATGAGATTGACTTTCACCCAGGCACCAGGAGCCTGTTGACACCCATGACACCCAGGACCCTGCAAGGTGGCTGGAAGCATCAGAAAGTGACAAGGGCATCAGGTCAGCTCTCCATAAGATTAGCTCTGTGTCTACCCAGTCTGGGCGAAGATCAGCACACACAAAAACACGCCTGGGAGACTTCTGACTGCAGAGTCTGGGCCAGAGCTTGACACCAATTGCCTTATTTCCTCTGAGTCTGTGATATCTAGTGCTTGCAGCCAGTGACAGACCTTCAGAGTGCCAAGAGTCCTCTCTCCAGGTGTGGTGGTGCACACTTTTAACCCTAGCGTGTGGGGTGCTAACATGCAAGGTGGCCACTCCCTGCTGGCTGCCATAAACACTTGCTCAGCCAGACCTGAGCCTTTGTGGTCAACTTATGCCGAGTACTAGACAAAGCCAGAGTGCCAGGAAGGCCTGCTTCATTACCTACATCACCTCAGGCAGGGTATTTAGTCAACTTCCTCCTCCTCAGTTTCCTCATCCATAAAATGGGAATAACAGTACCTATGGTATTGTGTGATTTTGAAGAGTTAAAGCATGTAAAGTCTAAGCCAACCTCACTGCATGGCACCAGACAAGTACTTCATATTAACTACAAAAATGAGTTGGTTTTTCTCCAGTCCTCTGCCAGGCATCCTCCAGATTTTCAAGGCAGTACAGGCTTTTCACATTCTTTCACTCATGCTCAGTCAAAAAGCAGAGTTCCTACCCACTGCAAACACATTCTCTATGAGTTCCCTCTAGTAGAAGCTCGCTCTTTGTCTAGAGCCCTGCTCACCTTCCTTCCTTCCACAGGCTCTCCCAGCTGTCCACTACCAGGCTTCTGGTGTTTAATAAAACCAAGCAAAACAGCTCTTCTCACAGATGCAGCCATAAGTGTCTATTATTATTATTATTATTATTATTACACTTCAAAGGTACTTTCCGCCTATGTGACTCACCTGTATCTAAGCAATCTCCATATACTGAAGCTCATGATAAGGGGCAAGTTCAGAGGGGATGGCATAGTTCAGCAGTAACTGTGCATTTGCAAAATGCATGCTGTCTCCAGGAACTGAAAGAGAAAGTGAACCACAATGCCTTTTGTAAAAAAAATTGTTGTTGCTGTTGTTTGTATGACAGTATCTAAATGCTCAGACCACAGAGACACGTGCACAGCCTTGTCTACGGCTGCAGTGTTCATAGGAACCAAGGTTCGGAACCATCCCCGCTGCCCATCAATAGCCAAATGGATAAAGAAAATGCCATACACACACACAGTGGAGTGTTACTCAGCCAGAAAGAAAAATCAAACCGTGTCATTTGCAGGAAACCAGATAGAACGATAAATTATTATGTTAAGCAAAGTAATCCAGCCAAATATTACACATTAGAATGATGAACCTGAATTTTTACATATATATATTGCAATATTAAAATATATATAAATATATACATATGACTACAAGGGAGGAGAAAGGGAATGGAGAGGGCAATGGGGCAAGAAAGAAAAAAAATTATTGTATGTTTGTCTCCTATGTATAACCTAAATTTGCATCTATACATATTTATAAGGTATATATGCAAGCATGGCATGAAAGCAGGGGGAAAACAGGCTTTTTCGGGGAAAGAAGAAGGCTGACCTGTGGGAGGAGGAGGGGGAGGAGCTTGTGGGGTTGAACGTGAGCAGAGTACAATTATATACATAAGTATATGAAGGTGTTATAATGAAACTCATTATTTTGTATGATAACTTAAAAAACTAGTTAAAAAACAAGGGACCCCTCTTCTGTACCCACTGACACCTCTTGTACATGCCCTGACCTTGTGATGGATCTGCCACGGGCCCTCACTAGCACTGAGCAGATGCCAAGGCCATGTTCTTGAACCTGCAGAATGGGAGATAAATAAGTCTTTTTTTTTTTCTTTAGGAAATATCCAATCTCATATATTTTGTTACAGTGATGGAAAAATGAAATAAGACAATAGCTTAACTTTGATTTTGAGCTCAAGTTTTTGCAAAGACGTCTCTCTTTGTGACTCTCAGAGGTAGAAAGGGCTAGACAGGTCAGGAAGCTAATTCTGCTCAGGGATCTGGACACTGGAGAATCTCAGGAAGGAACCCTATACTTCTCTCTTCCTCTTCCATGTGGCCCTGCAGGGCAGAGTGTGCAGAATGGCTGCCACCCAGGATGCACCGGCACTGGGCTTGGCCTCGGGACCCAAAAGATGTGACAACATGAACAGATACTCTGCAAAGACTGGAGAGTGCCTTAGGTGTGTTGACCCTTTGCCCTACTGTGACCCGTATGACGAAAGCATACCACAGACAGAATCTTGTCCAAAGAGATTTGAAGCCAAGCACTGCCAAACCCAAGTGACAAGTCAGTCAACCCCAGGCCTGTGAGCAAGGACATGAATGTCTGTAATTATTCTGTGTGCAACAAAACCGGAAACAGAGCTGCTACTGTACAGGAACCACTAATAGTGTTCTGACCATTGGCTCCCTATTGCTTCAAACCAAGCTGTGGCTGGTCAGAGGAGAAAGAGTGTCTCCTCCAGCAATGACCCTTACAACACGTTCCAAAATGAGAGAGCAAGGAAAAAAACAACTCAGAATCCTGGATGTCCATCTCTGCTTCTCTTTGAATGCTGGCTCGCTAACCCTTCCTCTCTTCCTCTGGTGACAGCCCCAGACTTTCCTCTCCAGAGTCCCCACCCCACCTCGCTGTCAGTTCCTATGGCTCAGGAAGGCTCTTTGTTCTGGAGCTCTAGGCATGGGCTTGTGGTCCTAGTCACAGAGGATCTTCCATTCCCCTGGCCACAGTGAATAGTTCAGTGATGGATACATGACCCAGGCTGGACTCAAAGAGGCAACCCTGGGCTATCCCAGCAACTACTGCAGGGAAGGAGCTCTCTTTCCATGAGATACAGGCCACGGCATATGTATGGAGGTCAGAGGACAACTTGAAGAAGTCGGTTCTCTCCTTCCACCATGTGGCTCCTGGAGACTGAACTCAGGCCATCAGTACTTTGAACCCATTGCCTCAATGGTACTCCTTCATTCAATGCCACGGATTGACTTGCTCTCAGCTATGGGAGCCTATGGCAGACTGTTAATACAAATTCTGGGCAGTCAAAGGCAGCAAAAGGTCAATGGCAGATGATAAGCAGGGAAGAAGTAAGTGTTCAGAGGGCAGGGTCTTGCAAATCCTTTGACCTCAGGGAAGGTCACATGCTCTGGTGTGGTGCTGTTCCCACGTCCTGGGGGAGCGGTTTTACCTGTGTGTCAGTTCCATCATCTGGTTGTTTCCACTACAAAGATTTCCTTTCTGAAAGGGGAGTTCTTTAGAGTCCCCTCTGACCAAACAAGATGATGTGTGTAGTGCTGGGGATCTCGCCAATATCAGGACCAGAGTGTCTCATGAGGGAAACAGATGTGATTCAAAACTCACTCTGGCCAGGGTGGAAACCACAAGTGTGCTAAGGGCAGGGATGAGAAGAGCAGGTGCTTCAAGGGCTCCTGAGAGGGACACTCAGCTGAGCGCCAAAGGGTGAGTCACCAGAGGCGTTAACCAAGTAGCAAATAAAGGAATCATCCGTGAATGCCGCTCCTCTGTCTGCTTGTGGGGCTTGGGCACTGGCTGTGCTTGGATGGTTCGCCGACCCTGTCTTATTGAAGTTGAAGGCTCAGGTGTATGAGGGGCTCTGGGGATAACTGACATGTACAGCCTGTCTATCGGAGGAGAGTGGTTACATAGTGGGCTTTCTCCCAGCTCCAGCACATTACACAGCTGTGAGAGGGAGAGCAGAACTGCATAGCCATGATGGTTTGGGTGAGAAATGTCCCCCACAGGTTCAGGTGTTTGACCACTTGCTCTCCAGTTGGTGGTGCTGTTTGGGGAGGGTGTGGAACCCCTAGGAGGTGCGGCCTTGCTGAAGGAAGGGCATCACTGGGGGACAGCTTGGAGCAATTACAGCCTAGCCCCACTTTCAGTTTGTCCTGTCTGCTTCCTGTGTGTAAACAAACATGTGGTCAGCTAGCTTCCGGCTCCAGCAACCTTGCCACCATGTTCCCACCATTGTGGATAGCCCTCTGGAACCACAAGTCAAAAATAAATATTTGTTTCTTAAATTGCTTTTGGTCAGAATGTCTTATCGCAGCAACATAAAAATAACTAATACAATAGGCTACTACAAAAATATTCAAATAATAAATTCAGAAGGTAATAAATTCTGTGTATAGAAAATTATTACTAAGCCATCCTTTGTGTAAGGAACAATTATCCACACATACGCAGACCTTTAAGAGACAGGGACACATGAGGGAGGTATATTAGTCAGCTCTCCCTTACTATAAGAAAAGACTTGAGGTGGTAAGCTTAAAGAGAAGAAATGTTTATTTAGGCTCATGGGTTTGAAGGTTTCAGTCCATGATTGACTTGTTGCTTTAGGGCCTGTGGTAAGAGAGCCCATCAAGGTAGAAGCACCCAGGAGCAAAGGCTTCACCTCCTGGTGACAGAGAAGTAAAGGAAATGAGAGGACAGAGCCAGGGTCCCCAGAGCCCCTTCAATGACAGAGTTCCCACACTCCAGTGTCCACCTTTGAAATGTTCCACTGACTCCCAGGAGTGCCACTGACTGGTGACTGAGCCTTTAGGACATGGACTTGGGGGACATTTAACATCCAAACTATAGCATGTAGGATAACAGAATACCTCAGAAGGAATGGCGTAGAGCTCAGAGGTTTACACTCAATATTCTGGAGGCTGGATCTCTGAGTCAAGGTGTCGGCAGGGTCTCCCACTTCTGAGGATGACAGGAGAAGGGCCCCTTCCAGGCCTGTCCCTTGTCTTGTCAACAGATGTCTTCTTTATATCTCTCTCCACATCATCTTCCTTCCGTGTGTGTCTCTGTCCAGAATCCCCAGCTGATAAGGACATCAAGTCAAATGGGTCAGAAGTGGCCACCATGGCCTCAGTATTCTGCCTGTATTAGCTCTGTTACTGGATAGAATTTAGGACTGAACCTTGACATGCAAGACAGAGGGGTCACAACCCAACCCTCCACACTACTGAAGGAAGGGGAGACTCACCTTCCACTCCCACTCTCCATGGGTGAGAGCTTTCTCAATGAGAGCAAATTTATGGTAGCAGAGAAATGCTTTAAACAAAAACTCAGCTGGAGACGCAAAATTCCTGCATTACCACTAGGATCCACTGCTCAGTGAAAGCACTGAGCATGTGCTGTAGGTCGGAACCACGTATCTCCATGTGTGAAACAAGAGGTATGCCCTCCTCGGCGCCTGCCAGGGAGAACACATGTCTAAGAGAGAACATGACCATCGTCGGTTTTTCATGTTTCTGGGTATTTAGATTATAGTTTCTACTTTTTAAGTGTTTTGCATGTGTTACGAACCTACAACTTGCAGCTTTGGTGTGGATTTTCCTTCTAAGTGGTGAGCAATGACTGCATGTGAGTCTAATCTCCAAAGTATGACTGTTGGATTCGACATTGCTGTGTGACAAACATAACAACAGTGTATTCAATCACACGGGCACACGCACACGCACACAGGCATTTATGCACAAGCTTGTGCACATGCACATGCATGCACACACAAATTCAGGCACATACGCACATGCACACATGCATGCAGCTACATACACACATGCACATGTGCACACACACACACACAGAGGCACACACATCCCTATGATTTTTCTTCGAATCAAGTCAACTATTCACCAAATAGAAGAAACACATAAAATCTTAAAACAAACTTTGGTGAACAGTTGGAAAGGTGTCTTAATATGCTTTCCATTGCTTCGATACACACCATGGCCAAAGGCAACTTGAGGAGGAGAGGGTTTATTTCATCTTACAGCTGACAGTTCATTCTTGAGGGGGAAGTCAGGGCAGGAACCTGGAGGCAGGAACTGAAACAGAGGCCATGAAGGAGTGCTGCTCACTGGCTTGCTCAGCTTGCTTTCTTAGACAGCCACTTGTCCAGGGTGGCACCACAGTGGCCTGGGCCCTCTCACGTCAGTCATGCTCACAGGCTTACCTACAGTCTGAGCTGATGGAGGCATTTTCTCTGTTGAGGCTCCTCCCTCTTCCCAGACGACCTTGGCTTGAGTCACATTGACAAGAAAACTAACTAGAACAGAAGTTTAAATTTCCAATTGATCACTCTGTTTTAATATCAACTATTGTTAATTCTCAGAGTACTTACATATAAGTTAAACCTTGCCGTAGACAGAAATAGAAAATGACACTCTATAGGTTGTGATAGGGTCTCAGTCCCAGACAGCCATGGGGACCTTGGACTATGTCCCTGTGGACATGAGAGAACCAGTGAGCCTTATTCTGCTTACAACTTCAGGGACTGGGAACTTGGGGATGGAGCCGCTGCACCCTCCTTGCTGGGGATCTCTTACTGGCTGTGGTCAGAGGCTGGCTCACTGACTTTGGCAGGGCTCCTCAGCCAGCCAGCACATCCACACAGTTTCCCCAGCATGGCAGTCGTGGGGGCTCAAAGGTTTTAATGGTAGCTCAGTTCTCCAAGAGTAAGACTACCAAGAAGATTAGGTACAAACCATGAAGTTTTTTTCTGTGGCTTCAGGATTATCAACCAGTCACTGAGAGGCAAGGGCCCAGGCTTGGCCCAGATTCAAGGTGAGAGACTGGCAGAGACTCATGACCTTTTCCGCCATATAAGTGTGTGTGTGTGTATGTGTGTGTGTGTGTGTGTGTGTATGCGCGCGTGCATGCGTGCGTGCGTGTGTGTGTGTGTGTGTGTGTGTGTGTGTGTGTGTAGGGGGGAGTGGAGACAGAGGAGAGAAAAAAGGGACTGAGAGGGAGGGAGGGGAGACGGGGAGGCAGAATGCAAACAGGAAGCTGCTCTGTCTTTGATGATCTAATCTCTTGTTAGTTGACTTTGCTTTACAGTGATAAACTATGAGGGATAACTCAAAATGACCACACGTTCATTTCAGAGGCTCCTTGACACCACTGCCAGGGTTAGGGGGAGATTAAGGTGTCAATAGAGTCAGTACTGGGGGAAGGGGGAGGGGGGAGGTAGGCAGGAAGGAGGAGGGGGGAGGGAGGGAGACAGGGAAGGGAGCTGGATTCTCCTTGTTCTTATAAAGACATCTGGGAGGACACTCACGGCTTCATCTAAATCTGATCACCTTGAAACGCCACCACACTGAGGGGTGGGCCTTCTGAGAGAGTTTAGGGAGGATGAAAACGTTCAGTCCATCTCCTTACACGTCAGCCCTTTAACATGTGTCTTTTTCATATACAGATACATCCATTCTACCCCAGCAGTCTCAAAAGACTTGATGGGTGCCCGCTTCAACTCTTTAAGCTGGAAACCCCAAATCCATTTCTGAACTGTGTGAGGCAGACGTCCACCAGAATACAGAAATGGTCCTTCCTCAGCAACCACAGGGTCAGCCCAGGACCATCCCCCGCCCAAGAGTAGCAAAAGCCATAAATGCCAAGTCTCCAAGAGAAAATGGTGTCGTGTGTGCATGCCCTAGACACTCACCAGGGTTCTTTAACTGTCTCTGGGTAACGTGCATCTGGAATAGTGTAAATGCTATGGGAATCCTCCCTACCAGGGTTTCTTCAGAATCTACCTAGCCTCACACAAGGCCCAGCTGCTCCATCTCCAGAGAAACCCTCAGGTGGCTAGAGTGGAGATGTGACCCAATGCTAGAACCTGCTCACCACGGCGCCAGGACAACTCCGGGTGGCCTAGCTTGGCGGGGGAGTGGGGGGGGATATCTAGCAATCACCAGCAGTTTATGCACCCACAGCATCTGTGCCAGCAGCAGCTGCGCCTGCAGTGTCTGCTGCAGAGCCTGTGGTCACAGGAATCAAGTGTCCTCACTGGTCAGGGAGAACACACGGGAGAACAGGTCGCTGACCCGGGAAATGTGGCTTCAGTGGTGGCCGCTCATACGTGCTCACACTGTGGAAGACCGTGATTCACTCATCAGGTACATCTGAACCCCTGCTGTAGGCAGGTCCCGGGGTGAATGATGGACCAACTAGACCCAGGGTCTGCCTTTGCAGAACTTGCAGCTTAGGGAGGAAGCCCAACAGTGGTGGAATAACCACACAACGGAATATGGATCTGAGCAACGATGTAAAGACACAGAGCTTCTGCCTCCATCTCCTGTGAAGAAGGCCCACCCCGGACAGGAGTCTACAGCCCTTGACAGCACCCTGTGCGTGTTCTCACCAAGTGATGGAGACAAGGTGGATGGTGTGTTTCCAGACACACACAAGAGAATCACCCGCAACATTCTCACAGTGGGGTTTCCACAACCTTCTGAGAAGCCTCAGAGGAAACAGACTTTCTTATCCTTCAGACAGAACAAAACCTTTGCCTTTAAACTACTGGGGGTGGGGGGTGGGCATGTTCTCGTTAGGGGGTGCACATGCATGCTGGTGAGCATGCTGATATGAGGGTGAGTGTATGCCTACATGAGGAAGCCAGAGGTCAATATCAGACCTAGTTCCTCATCATTGTCCACCTTTACTTTCAAGCCAGGGTCTCTCACTGAACCTGTAGCTCATCTCTTCACCTAGGCTGGCCAATCAGTGAGCTGCAGGGGTCCTCCTTGCTCAGCTCCCCAGTGCTGGGTTACACGCAGTATGCTGTTCACGCTCGCGTGCACACACACACCCTTTTAACAGAACCAAACCCTCACGCTTGTGCAGCAAGACTGGACCAACTGAGCCATCGCCCAGCCCCCCATAAACTGATTGTTATAAGGAAGAGCTATGCTTCACACTCCAGCACGGAATCAGTCCTTGAAGTAACTGTACTTAAAAGCAAGGCCTGCAGCCAACACCTTAGCGATGGTGCACGTTTATTGGCAGTACAGTTGAACTTTGGCTAGCCTTAGACTATTCACCTCCACATTCCTGTGGCATGAGCTAATTAGAAGTCTTCATTGTTTACCTGGTCCTCCATAAATCCAGCTTGCTGAGACTTGCAGGCCAAAGCATCTCTAACTAACACAACATACTTCAGGAGTATAAGGTACTGGCATGTACTAAGTCTCTAGCGCAGGACTAAACAGTACTGGCATGTGCTAAGTCTTTAGCTCAGAACTATTCAGTACTGGCATGTACTAAGTCTCTAGCGCAGGACTAAACAGTACTGGCATGTACTAAGTCTCTAGCGCAGGACTAAACAGTACTGGCATGTACCAAGGCCCTGCTTCTCATCACTAATTCTTCACCACACACTGCCTCTTTACAGTTCTATTTTTAGTCCCTGATGTTGCTCTGGAGTCCCAACTGCCACCTCCAGCTCAGTGCCATTGACTTGTTGTGTCAGGGAGGGGCCCTGGCTGTCATCAGAATCGAGTCCCACGGGCCTTGACTTTATCTGCACCCTGGCCTTGACTCGATGGCTCTTACTGATCTCCTTCTTAGGAAATTCTTGTCTAAATGTTTCCCCAGAACTTGCACTGTGTCAGCATTTAAATAGTGGCTGTGAAAGCTAGGTGATGACGTTGGGACCCTGTATGTTAAGTGAGAAACCAGGATACAACTCACATTCACACAGATAGGACATACACACACACACACACACACACACACACACACACACACACACACACAGAGAGAGAGAGAGAGAGAGAGAGAGAGAGAGAGAGAGAGAGAGAGAGAGAGAGAGAAAGCAAAGGCTCTAGAAGGCTAGCTGGGATTATAGTGGCGTGGTTCAAAGCATACATACATAATTCTTTTCTTCTTTTTTTGATTTTCCAATTTTTCTGTTATATGCGTACAATGGAAACACAGTTAAGATGTTTTTAAAAACCGTCTCATTGTTCCTGTGGCTCCTCTCCTGGGAGGCAGCTGAGCAGAGCCTGTCCTAAAAGCATGGACTCTGAACCTCGACTGCCAGGTTTTAAACCCCAGTCCAATGACTTCGTAGGCACATGGTCTTCAACAAGAGTGGAGCCTCAGTTTACACAGCTGTAAAGTGTGCCTGCAAAAGCCCCCTCCACCAAGATGACACAGAAAGAGAAGGACAGTCACCCCCTCCCAAATCTAAAGCCAACATGAAAGATTTGAAAACTAAGACAGGGATGGAATGTGGCCACAGCCACAGAGAGAAGATCCGAATGTCATCCACCTTCCAGTGTCCCAAGACACCATGGCTCTGCAGGCAGCCAAAATTCCCAAGAACACTCCTAGGAGAAGCCAGGCTACCACTAAGCCTCAGTGTGTTCCCCCTGACCACTCAGATGGGACAGAAGGCATCACATTCTGATGACGATAGACAAGCATCAGATCCAACTTGGGAGGTGGTGGGGGGGGGGAGCGCTCTGTGACTCACATGGAAGAGGCCTGGCTAGAGGAGAAGGCACACATTCCTCTGGCTCTTGATGATAGTGTTTTGAATGCCATAGCCAACAAAAATTGGGGTCCACTAAACTGAGTCCTGCTGGCTAAGTCTAAATACACATTCTTTCATCATTAGTAAAAAAATCTAAAGCAACCGGGTAACAACAAACACCTTAGGGTGAACCTGAGGATCAACCAAATGATTATGTGGAAAACACTTAGGGTGATCTAAGTTGGGGTACTGTGTCTCCTCAGCTGGTGGAGGAGGGGTGTCATGAGGTAAAAGCTCTGTTTCTCAGAAGGTCACACTGGTGAAAGTGGCCAAGAGCTGGTTTCTGCTCAACTTTAAGACTCTCCTTTTTTCTTTTTGGTGTTTTTGTTTTGTTTTGTTTTGTTTTGTTTTTTGTTTGTTTTTTCGAGACAGGGTTTCTCTGTGTAGTTTTTGGCCTGTCCTGGAACTCACTCTGTAGCCCAGGCTGGCCTCAAACTCACAGAGATCTGCCTGGCTCTGCCTCCTGAGTGCTGGGATTAAAGGTGGGCACCACCACCGCTCAGCCTTAAAGACCCTCTTAACCTCACACTGAAGGGGGCTGGAAGCAAACTCTTGAGGTATTTGGCACTATGTGGCTGTGCCATAGAAAACTTTGCTAATTTAGATCTCATAAAGCAACAGACTTGGGGCACCCGGCAAGGATCAAGCAAGCTGAAAAGGAGCACACCACTCACTCCCACCCCTACTCCATCCCCCCCTCCCACCCCCACCACCAGGCAGAGAGCCCCTCCCCCCAGGAGTCTTCTCTGAAAACACAGGCTGCTGCTGCTGTCCTCTCATGACCAGGAGGTGACATTACAGCTCTTCATGGGCATCCTCTGGCCAGATGTTCAACTGTTGCTGGTCACCCTCAGCTGGGTGGGCTCTAGTCGAGCCTGCCAGGAGAGTACATAGCCCCTTCCATCCCAGATGATCCACATTCAAGTTTCTGCCACCTCTGTTTCCTTAAAAAGGCTCCTAGGAGTTGATGCCACAGACTGGACCCCTGACGTTCTTTGTCACCAAGACAGTGACTTGGTAGAATGTTGGAGCGGTGCCAGCAGCAGTTTAAAACACTTGACATCATGACTCATTTAGAATTCTCAAGTCCCACGATGTAGGTGTGATTATCACCCTCTTCTCACAAGTTAGGACGTGGAGACACACACACAGGTGACATTCTTGGCTGAGGACTTCTCAGACAAAACTGAAAGTCCAGCTTTGTCAAAGCGACATCTGCACTCCATCCCACTGCAGCGCCTTCCACAACAGCCAAGATGGGGGAACAACCTGAGGGCGGGGGAGCTGATAAGCAAGCCCATCAAACGTGGCCACACACAGACACATGCAGTATGAGCTCACTTAAATGTGGAACCTGAGATGGCCGAGCGCAGAAGCAGCCAGGAGAACAGTGGTCAGAGGCTGGGGGAAGAGAGAGCGAGACGTTGGTCACAGGGTACACAATTTCAGCTTTGAGAGACGCGTGGCACCGTATGTGATTACAGTTAATCACAAGGTATTGTGTTCTTGAAAGTCACCCCGAGGAAGGGTTGTGTTCTTATCTCAGCACACACATGTGAGGTAACACAGGCACTAATTAGCTCAGCCATGCCCACAAAGTACACATTTTCAAAGTACTGGATTATGCTAATGAAGACATACAGTTTTGTCCATTAAAATGGTTAGTCCTTTTAAAGATTTCAACTGATGGAGTTGACACAGGAGTCCAGCCACTTAGTCACCACCGCCCCTTAGGGATGACAGGATCCTCCACCCGCCTACATGCTTGGAAGTGTTGGCCCTGCCCCACTGTCCCTGCTTCCTTGAACCACTCATGCTTAGAGGCTCAATTTCCCTGAGTACACTTCACCCAGTGCCCCTCCCCTCCTCCTTCATCTTCCTGTCTCCCATCATGCTGCTCTCCAACCCACTCCCTTCACCAGACGCTTGGACCTCGTCATTGGTGACAGCTGCACGTTATAGACTAAACGTCTGGGCCTCTCCCAGTATCATAGGTTCAGATGTTCACATCTAGTGTGATGGCATTCGGAGTTAGGTAGGTAGGATTATATAAAGTCACAAGAGTTTAATCTCTATATGATGAGATTAATGCCATTATTTAGGAAAATACACACACAACTCTCTGTCTCTCTGTCTCTGTCTCTCTCTGCCTCTTTGTCTCTGTCTCTGTCTCTCTCTCTCCACATATACAAGTCAAGAGAAGAGAGAAGAGGCCTCAAAATAAAACCTGACCTGCTGATACCATGACCTGAGACTTGAAGGTCTGCTGTTTACGCTGCCTGCCAAGTGTTCTGGCAGCCTGTTCCCACTGCACTGGGCTCTCCATAATCTCGATTTCAAACTCCACCTCCTTCTCAGCATGAGCCCCTCATTGGCTCAACTCTAACAATAATTAGAGTCCATCAACGCACCTGACCATGGACCCAGTCACCAGGGGACTTCCCTCCTCCACAGCCCACCAGTCCCTTTCAAACACCCTTGACCACAACACCTATGTTTACTTCCTTACTTCCACCAGTAAAAACCCAGTCCTAATAAAGTCTGTCTTTTCCCAACTGTGCCTGCTCTAAGAACTGAGCAGGGCTGGGGAATGGCCTGCCACATCCTCTCATGCAGGGCAGGCCACCAAAGCACCAAGAAGATCCTTCGGCTCTATCAAGCAACCAGACACCATTCTTCCAGACTGGCCCTCTTGCTCTCCCCTGATGGCTCCTTGCCTTCTGTCTTCCACCTGCCCCACACCTCTCCCCTCCTCACTCTTGTATGTCCGCACACCTCCCTTCCCACACCTCTCCCTTCCTCACTCTTGTATGCCCGCACACCTCCCTCCCCACACCTCTCCCCTCCTCACTCTTGTATGTCCACACGCCTCCCTCCCCACAGAATCGACTCACTTGTCACGGCTGCCACAACTCTCTCATTCTCTGATATTCACTCTCTTCAGTCTTCCTACCTTGCTGCTTTCCTGGAGCTGATCTCCCAAAGCTGCCATCAGCCTCCCAGGAACTCAAGCCAACCCACTGGCTGTCTTTGTGACCTTGACCTCCCAGCTCACTCCCTTCTTAAATGCAGTGTGATGCCAAATGTAATCAACTCCTTCAAAAAGCAAACAGTTATGCGGACACAGGTGGCCAGAACTTGTTCTCAGAGGAACCCTGAGGTGATGTTTTCAAATGTTGGCTAAGGCCTTTGAGCATCAAGATTTGTTCAGGGCCAGGGTTTCATTAGAGGATGTTCCCAGCATCAGAACGGCCACTTGGCTGGGATTACTCCTTAAAAGATGCTAAAGACTTCTAGGCAGGTGGGCTTCCAGTAAGGTCCAATCCAGCAGCCAGGGGCTCAACAACCACTGCTTCTGGCTAAACTGTCCCCCTATTCTTCTCCTCACTCCCTCTGTCATCCTCCTTCTCTTTCTTCTCCTTCTAAACGAAAGCTAAACTGACTTATGCATGCCCCAAAGCCTTCTTGTCTCCTGCTTCCTCTCCCATGGGCCTGTCTGGTGTCTGAAATCCGTACATTGTTCAGGACTTCAGGACTATACACTATGTATTATATATTATATAGACACTATGTTTGCCAAACATATATAATATGTAATACGTAGTATATTACAGTATGTATAATACGATATTTATGTACTCTTGGATGTAGAGTATAGTACCGATACTTATATAACGCATACTTACATATTAAGCAGAATACATTCTGACAGTGAGTCTGTAGTATGCAGTGTCATACATAGGACAATATATAACAGTGTTATATGTTGACTCTCAAGGGTGTTTGATCCTAAGAAGATGAAGCTCCAGTCAAATTGTATGAATGAGAGGGAAATAAAACTCCATCTAAAAAACAGAGGTAAAAGCCAGGATGCTCAGAAAGGAGGCAAAGTGGAGAATCTGATATCCTGGGACCAACCTCAGCAGCCTCTGTGTGTCCCTGGGCAAGTGTCTTCTCATCTTCATCCTTAGTGTGGTGTTCTTGATGAAAAGTGGGAACACTGCTGAGATCTTGTAGGAATATGCTGCCATGGCTTTTGTGACATTATATATATAAAATATATCATAGTATGCAACATGGAATTTGTACTTATGGTATGTTTATATAGTATTTAAAACATACAATAAGATATATAATACACTTTTATAGTATATAATACTTATAATATATTTATATATTATAATGTACATGATGCTTATATATTAATTATAATAGACATGTTTCTGGGGCAGTATATAGCATACTGCATTATAATTCAGTGTATCACAGTGGTGTAATAGATTAGAAACAGCCCTTGCAGGTGTGCTGACAGGTTAAATGGCATCCTTCAGGTCTGAAATTTCACTGTTTCTCCATTTTCCAGAGCAGCCGGGTATGTGAAAGGACTTTGCTGGCCTTTGACTCTGAACTTGACTGTCACCAGCACTGGCCAGTGAGGAACTGGCAACAGTTTGAAAAGCACGTGTGGCTGGCCTTTCACCTTTGGGGCCCTGCTGTGACTCAAGAAGCCAGCTAGTTGGTCTAAAGAAGGCATGCATCACACCAGTGGGTGGATCCCACTTCCTGCCCAGAGCCCAGCCCAGTCAAGTTCTCCGGGACCAGGCCAGCCCTGCTGCCCTGCAGGCCTGTGAGTGGTGTGACAATATCCTCCCAAGAACTGCAGCTGCTCAACGTGGCAGAGGTGTGTGCAGTGCAAGCGTTTGCTGCTCACACTATGGCTATGACGTCAGGAGAAACTTCATGGCTTGTACGAGTACTCGTTTAAAAGTCAGTTTGTGATCTTTGCTCTCGCTTTTCCCATTTGGAACCTGAGCCAGTAGGTGCCCCATTAGTATTTGACCAAGAGGATTTTATTAGCATGCTTCCCCTCTGGTCAGCACCAGTGTTTGTCACAAATCCTTTGACACATCACATCTTCTGCCCACCAGTCTGAGCTGTGAGTTTTAGCACCTCGGACATAGTCCAGGCAAAGCAGAAAGTCAGTCTTTCTTGTCAGCCGCCGGCCAGCAAACAATGACACAAAGGCTTATTATTAATTGTGAAAGCTTGGCCTTTAGCTTAGGCTTGTCCCCAACTAGCTCTTATGACTTAAATTAACCTGCTTCTATTAATCTACATTCTGCCACATGGCCTGGTTACATCTCCTCTGTAATGTATGTCTGACTTGTTTCCAGTCTCACTGGTGTCTCTATCTCTCTTCTTCCCAGAGTTCTTTCTCTCTCTGGAAGTCCTGCCTATTCTCTCCTTCCAAGCTATTGGCCATTTAGCTAGTTATTAAACCAATCAGAAGCCACCTTAGGCAGAGACATATCTTTACAGTGTAAATAAATATTCTGCAACATTTCCCCCTTTTTGTCTAATTAAAAAGATTTTAACTATAACATAGTAAAACTATATACAATAAGAACAATTATCAAGTAAGGATTACATTTACAATTTCCAGTCCATTTGTATTTGGCAAATTTGGAGAAATTATTCTATTATCTATCACAGCTTGATGAGTCCAAAGTTTTATACCTAAACCACTTTCTATCATAACTGGCATTACCAACCTAAAAATATCTTTTTATACCTTAAGACATTTTTTTAGATAAACAACTTAAACTTTTATGTCTCTCAACCCTTATAAACTTTGCATCTCCTTTGTAAGTTTCTTTTTTTGAATTTTGGAACAAAGAAAACTATAAAACTATAACTATCTATTTTTCAACCCCATCAGAGACCCAAGAAGGATATAATACTATCTGAGTAAACAGGAAGTGCAGAGCAAGCAACTTCCAAACTATAGAAATGACAGAAACAGCTTGACAGTCACCTGAGGTTCGTCTGCAATGTTGGGGCATCTGTCTTCGGTCTACAGGCCTAGAATATCTGACAGACTTTTCTGTGAAGCAGGAATTTTGAAACACTGTCCTACCTTGTCTTGGCAAAGTTTGGCAGTCACCTTTTTTTGTGTCCTGCTTGCCCAATTTGGACAACATACTTTAGCAGTCAAGACAAGGTGTGGATGTCCACAAAGGTTTCCTAGTGAGATCTGAGCTTGCTTCACCCAGCAGGGCTGCATTAGAGGATTGTTTGACCACATGCATGGTTACCAGGTGATTGGAAGGGTTTGCACTTGGCTGAGCTAGGAGGAGGTCTTTCGCTCCACCCCTTGGCATTCCTATAAAAGGTCCTTTAGAAGACACAGGAGGGGCTGGTAGATATTTATTCCAGCCCTCCTGAGGCTATCTTGTGTTTCTATTTCTCTCCCCTCTCTTTTTCTACCTAATATCTCTTATCCCTCTCTCAAGAGTTCCTTGGGGGAAAAAGTGGGGGTGGGTTCCCCCACAGCAAGCGTAGTTTCTTGCCCAGTGACTTGCTTTGTTACATTTAAAGCAAACTCCATATGGAGGTTCTTCAATGCCCATCATCCTTTTTTCAAATAAATTGGTGTTGCCAGGAGAAGATGTGTCTCACTGTCATGAAAAGCCTTATGTTATTAAAACATCTTAAATGCCATATTCTGTAGATCTCTGAAGTGTTTGAAGACCATCTATCTAAAATGTATCTTTGTTTGACCTTGAAAACATAACTACATGACTACAAGTTTGATTGTTATAGATGAATAACTACTAAGTTGCATTTCAACAGATTAAATAATAGCCTTCAAGGACTAGAAATTTACATTATATTGTTAAATGAGCTGTATAGGTACAATACCTTAAGCAAGAGTAGAAACATACATACAGTATATTAAAACAAAAATAATCTTAAATCTGTGTCAATATACAAAAATCCATACGAATGTAAAATATTTGAGATTAATAGTTGCTTTTCTGTCTAAAGGTAGATTCAATAATCTACCCTTTTATCCTATCATTTCCATATCCTCCCATTTTCTTTTCAGAAAGAGATCCTTGAATCCAACATCCCTTGCTTCGTTTCCTCCCTTACCATGATCAGTAACAATTTGCAACCAACCCCCCTAAATGATGACAAACTGAATGACCAAAAACTACCCACCCCACTTCTTGGGAATGTGGGCATTGTGTTCTCTAAACTGCTTCCTGTTGTCTGGGGGTGATGACAACTTTAGAGGACCCCGAGAAAATTGGAATAATAATCAAGTCCTGGGAGAGCTAACTGTATCATTTGTTGTCCAGTCTCTGTGTGATGGGAAAGTGCAGAGCTTATCTGAAGTCCTGGCTAAAGTAGTCTGTAAGGCTGGACCATCTCAAGTAGCAGCTTTGAAGTTGTTCTGGATGCAGAATTTTAGGAAACTGCAACAGAGGCCTTCTGAGAGGCTGGATCACCTGGGCTACTTGTCTTCATTGGTGCCTGGTCTTTTTCCCCTCTCCTCTATATTGTATGTCTGCCTTGTTTTGAGTCTCACTGGTGTCTCCACCTCTTTTCTTCCCAGAGTCCTCTCTCTCCCTGGAAGTCCCGCCTATTCTCTCCTGCCTAGCTATTGGACATTTGGCTTTTTATTAAAGGAATCAGAAGGCACCTTGGACAGAGACACATCTTTACAGTGTAAATAAATATTCTGCAACACAGAGCTTTCCCAGAGTTCATATCCCAGTGCAGAGAGACAACAGGTGAGCAAGTGGGAAGCAAGCGTTCTCAGCAGGCTGGGGAAGAGCCCTCCAGGGGGAAGAGGAGGAGGAGTACCAAGTGTTTGAGAAGCCAAAGGAGTAGAGTACTAGAGGAGGAGTGAGCAATGAAAGAGACCAGGTGGCAGGCTTGGAGAGCAAAGAGGTCCCAGGATGTGGGCACAAGCAGGAAGATTGCATTTCATCCTGGGCAGCCAGAAGCTTTGAGGGGCCTGTGACTGAGGATTACCCAATAGCACAACAGCCTGGAGGCTCACAGCCATCCAGGGGAAAGGTGACAGTGTCCTGTACCAGAAGGGTGGCTGTGAGAGGGACACATGTGGCTGGGGACCTAAAAGCACAGAAAATGGATTTGGAAGTTACAGCCGTCACTTCTACAGTGAGCTCTATGGGCAGACATGTGCCATTCCTGGCTAATGGGGTGGTGGCAGGAGGAGGCTCTTCTGGGACTTACCATCTTCCACAGAACAGGGAGACCATGGCAGGGTCAGGTGAACTATTTTGCTCCCAAGAAGCAGGACCACATGATTGTTGAGAGAAAAGCGTCATTGCAGTGTTTTTTCTGTGGGCCACACAGTACTGAAGGACATCCACCTTAGGAAATACAGAGAAGAAAATGGACCCTGGTACACTGTTGGGAATGAGTATAAATCAGCAAGGCCATTATTATGGAAAGCAGTACAGAACATCATCAGGAGATGAAAAATGCAGCTAACATTTGACCCACAGCTGGGTACACATCCAGGGGAATCTGCATGCCAGTGTTTACTGTACTGTTGCTTCTAATAGCCACGATATGGAACCAACTTAACTGTCCACTGATAGATGAATAAACACAAAGAAGAAGAAGAAAATCCTGTCATCTGCAGCAGCATGCATGACCCTGGAGGGGTTGGTTCCTATAAAATGAGCTCACGATGACAAACTCTGTGCTCACTCATGTGGGGATCGAAGGAAGAACTCACAGATGCAGAGCCAGGGTTGCGGCTGGACTGGGAGTAAAGGGAAGGAAAAGGGATGAGTAATCCCAGAAGATGAGGACACAGCATGGTGACTAGGGTCAGTTATCTATGGTGTGCCCCAAACTCCTAAAACAGGACATCTTAGAATCCTAACACACACACACACACACATACACACACACACACACACACACACACACACACACACACACACACGCTGACAGATATGCTAATTGGCCTGCTTAGTCTTTCAGTGAACATATCACACTGTCTGCCATAAACACACGAAAGTTTGCTTGCTAATCAAACTTTAACAAAATGGCAACGTTTCTGAGTAAAAGAAAACGTAGAAGAATCCAGCGCCCGTTCCTAAGAGCGTTGCTGTCAAAGCAGCTGTGGGTAGTCACAGGCTTCCGGCTCTTCATTTCACAGAGGAGAATCCTTTCCCCCCGTAATTCTCTGTGTGTGGTTCTGAACATAAGAAAGATGTGAGCAAGACTTTAAAGGTAGAGGGAAATCCGGCAGGGTGGGGTCAAGGATGGGGTCAAGGGTGGGGTCAAGGGCGTGATGGCTGACCTTCACACTGTTCACTGTGAGAGACAGCTGCCAGCCTGAGGTGTGCAGCACCCTTAGGCCCCGCTCCCTTCTCCTGGCTTGGGTGAGCTGCTTCCATGACATCAGCAGACAGACAGCAGCTGCTTCTGCTAGCACCCATGTCCTGGGTGGGCATGATGGTCCTATTGATGAGGACCAGGGTGTGTTACTGGGTCCTATGTTGTCCCCACAAGCCCCACCTTACCTCTATACATCCCATCTATCTTCAGGAGCACCCACTTTTCATCCTGGAACCCAGGCCATCCTCATGGTCCCACCTCACCCTCATAGGTGCCAGAGTTTTCTAGCCTCCCTCACCCTCACTCGCCTTCTCTCCCTGACTGCCCCTCTGCTGACTTCAGACCTGGTACCAGATGGAGGACAATGGCCTCACACCTACTACTGAAGCCATCTGTGAAGTTGTATGGGTCAGGTACCTGTAATAAGTCTTCCACTCTTGACCATGCCCAGTGGTTCTACTTTGATGAAATCCCAGCTGCTCAAATATCACAGGACTTACAGCGCAGGGGGATCAGCTAGTCCTTGTCTTCTTGGGACTTGCCCAGCTTGCAACCTAAAGTTTTCCCAGAAAACCCTTCCATCCAGGATTGTCCTTGTTACTCTAAACAGAGCAGTCAAGCTGGGCAAAGTCCCCTGATGCATGGGGCAGACACAGTCATGGGGCAGGAAATAATGCAGAGCAGTTTGCTCCTGGGATTCAGAAGAGGCTGTCACACTGGGACACTGGTTCTGCCTATCAGATGTCAAAGTCAGGATGTGTCTTCAGGGATGGAGGATTTGTTATCACTTTTAGCAAAAATACAACCCCAAAATACATTTGTTTTCCCTCGGAGTCTTTTCCCAGGTGCATCTTCAAGTCTGAAGCTGATGCCGCAAACACACCAGGAATCATAGCCCTCACTTGCTGAGCCCTCAGCTTCTGCGGCAAATTTAAAGGCAACAAGATGTTGAAAACACTGGAGGACCAGAAGTGGTGTCAGAGCAGGCATTTCCTCTCATGCCCAAGCTTGGTGCCGCTGAAGCTTTGACAAAGGGATATCGTAGCATCACTTCCTGTTACCCTGGCATCTCTATAACTCCTAGAGTGTACCCCTCAACCTTGACTGTGCTTCATTTGGAAGCCTCCCATCAACCCAAGAGCAATGTGGCTCATGGCTCAGTTTCCCTGCCTCTAATGATGATGGATCAGTTCAGAACAATCTTTCTACTTAGGATCCCCACTAGACTCTAATCATCTATCTATATGCCTAGCACAGAACTTGGCATGGAAGTGACCCCATATCCACCCATGCCCACAGAAGGAAAGGAAAGATGGGGGCTCCATGGCAGAATGAACTGGGACTTTCTGACCTTTGAGAGATAAATACCCCAAAGGGCTCAAAATCAAAAGACAGTTAAAGCCCACCAATTCCTCACGCATGCTCTTTCCCTCTCCAGTACAACACAGAGTCATGTGTCAGCAGGGCAAGTGGAGGAGGTGATGGAAATGCCTTCATGGAATCACCTTCTTTAACCCCATGTACATGCCACAGCTGATAGTTTAAACTCTTGGGTTATTTTTGAGTATTAAAACAGAGCCATTCCGTGGGACAGTGCTGTTATTTGGAGAAACTAAATGTCAGGCTTTGGTTCCCACCACTAAGAACGATGGAGGTTCCCATTCTTCCAAGCTCAGAGCCGGGATGACTGCCCTCACTTAGAACACACACTTTCCCTCCTGTCCTGCAAGGACAACTTAGCTGTCTCCTCCAAGAAGCCTGCTACAATACCCTAGATGGAAGGAGACTAAATCTTCTCAGGGCTCTGGTCCTGGGAAAAGCAGAAGACAGCTGTGTTAGTCATAGAATGTGGAGCTCAAATGCATGGATTCAAACCCCCATTCCCAACTCACTGTCTCTATGCAAATCACCTAACCTAACTCCCTCAGCTTCAAAATATGGATAGTGTTGGGGTGTGAATTTGTCCTTCAAGTCCACAAGTTAGAAATTTAATCCCTGATGCAGTTTTGTGAGGAGGTGGGGCCCTTTGAGGACCCACTTTGTGAGTGGGCTCAGGCTGCCTCGACTGTGGGTATGTGGTCCTTCTCTACCTCGTCCATTCCTCTGCTGTTGGAGGTACAGCAGCATCAACAAGGAACCCTCTTAGAAGGAGAGACTCGGCCCAGATGCAGTCTCCTGGCTTGTACTCAGAACTTGGACTCCTAGCCTCCAGAACTGTGAGGGATAAAGTCCTGTTCTCCACAGATGACCCAGTCTGTGGTAGTTGGTCATGGTAGGACAGATGTCCTAAAGGAGAAAGTGGCATCCAGTCCAGGGGTGGTTGAGAAATGAGTTAATACACTCAAGAGGGGAGAGGTGGAGCTGAATATGAGGGACACACTGTCCGGTGTTTACAGTCATTGTCATTATTAGTCATGGCTCTGGTGAGAGAAGGTGAGGTCCTGCCTTGTGGGAAAGCACTCTAGCTGGAAGAAGCTCAAGAGAAGGAATCACTGGACCGAATCTCCACCTTGCTGTCTTCACTGTAGCTCACACGGAGCAGATGGAAATCAATACCCATCCCCAGTGAACATCAGATGCATTTTAAAGAGGGCATTCCCCATTCCACTACCCACATAAAAAAAATTACAGTCTTGGGGCTGGAGAAATGACTCAGTGATTAAGAGCACTTGCCGCTTTTGCAGAGGACCCAGGGTCAATTCCCAGCACTGACACAGAGAGGCTTACAACCACCTGTAACTCCAACTCTCGGGGGTCTGACCCCTCTGACTCCTCCAGGCACCAGCACTCACAGGGACACACACATACACATAATTTTTAAATTTTTAACCTTTTGGTTTAATGAAGATTAAATATAATCCTGACCCTGATAAATATGTAAAACCCCTTTGTCCCTGTGGAATTCAGACTGCGACAATATCTGCTCCTTTTCCAGTCAGTCTCCCACCCTCCCTGCCTCCTAAGCCAGCTGCATCTATCCCCTCTTCCACATACAGGAGATGGAGCAGTCCAGAAGGGCCGCCTTCCCTAAGACCGTGAGACTGGAGTCAAGCAACACGAAGGATGATTTTCACGACGGACCATTGCTGTGATCCCACCTTTATGTTTGTGATTTTATTTTTCTATTTAAATGGTGGGAGGAGTCAGGACCCAGCAGTTCAGACCCTTTTCTACACCTGTTCACAGCGGCAGCTGCTAGAGAAGAAAAGAGGAAGGGCCTTAGCCCAGGTGGGGACAGAGGCCAGTTGGAGGCCACTGTCTCCGTGACCTGAGTCTCACAGAGCTGTGAGCAACATGGCCACCCCTTCTGAAGATCTATCAGGGGCCATGACAGCCACACCTCTGGTGCCTCGCCCGCTTCACAGAGATCACAGGCGCCATCAACCAAGCAACCACTTCTCAGGCCACTCCTAGAACTGCCATCCCCATGGCTGGGACTTCCTTAACCATCTCCAGCCTCTGGTGGAGATGCTACTCCAGTCACTGACAGCCCTAGGAGACTGCATTCCAGCCAAGGAAGCCACTATGGCTGTCACAGTGCTGTCCTGACCACGGCTTCTGGGAGGGCTGCACTCCAGTTTTATGAGCCATAGATGATCCCTGATCACGGCTATTCCGAGCCTCCTCACTCACAGTCCTTAACCAAGACAGGAGCACCTCCCTCACCTGTGACAGTTGGCTCTGGCATGCCTGCCTGCCTGTAGAAACAGTCCGTTCATCTCCTCTCAAAAGGAAACAGACCGCGAGACACCATACTGCACCCCAGGCCTAAAGAAAGTCCCTTGTCTGCATGCTCTGTTGCACTCTGGTCTTTATCACGGGCAGAACAAGCTAAGCTGGTAACACTAGGAGCAGATCACTCCCTGAACACTGAGGTGACGGGGAGCTTACAAGTTCTGGCCACTGAAGAGTTCCAAAGAGCCACCAAGCACCTGGTGCTGCTGAGGAGCCACGTAAAGTGCCCTAGAGCTGATGGCCCTGACACCCTAAGCTTGTAGCTGTAGCTCTGTCTGCCGAGCCCTGGGCTTTCAAGGCCGGAGCTACAAGCCACCAGCCTTGAAAACCTGGAGTAGAAAGCCTCTGGCTCGCAGGGCCGGTGGGCTAGACTCCCGGCTTCCTAGCCAAAGAGCTATGAGCCTCTGGCACCCAAAGCTCGGAGCTGCTAGTGCTCAGTAAGGGTGCCTACACATGACTTCTGTCTAAATAGAGCAAAAGAGCCCGCGGGCAATGGTGGCAATGCGATGAAGCAGAGAGATTGGAAGGTGTACACTCAAAGGAATGAGAACCACACAGCGGAGCAGACACCTGACTCAAGGGTCTCTGTGACACACAGGGGACTCTGCTGCCTTCCCTGCACTGTAGCCTCGGACAAGACAATCTGGCCTGTGAGCATTCCTCACTGGGAAAGCTAAGATCTGGGTCGTGACTGAGGTCGGCCTATGGGAATGAAAAAAGCTTGCAGACACATTTGCCATGGTTCTGATGTGGCCTGAGTGTTTTTGAAGGATCCTAGACTGAATTTAATTCTCACTGTCAGGTATCAGAAGAGTGGAGGTTTAATCCAAACATAGTGTTGGAGGGAGCCTTGGGGAGGTGACTAAGATTATTAAATAAGGCCTTGAGCCAAAATAAACCTGTTTTCTTTAGAAGTCATCCAACTCCAGAGATGCCATTATGGGAACAGAACCCAGACTGTTGCCCTCCCCAGGCCTGGTTAGGCAGGGCCATATCCTGCTCCTAAAGCAGATGGATGCATGCTGCCTCTGAACCAGTGTTTGTCTACACCACCAGAGCCCCAGAGGGCAGAGAGCGCGGCTTGTGTAGGGTCACCGTGGTGTGCTTTTCCCAGCAGCTGGTACGTAGCTATGGGCATAATGTGGGCACTTCACAAATATCTCAACAGTCAGTGGACCTGCCACCTCCTGCGGAAGAGCAGGATGAGCGACTCTGATGGAGTCCGGACTAGAATGTGGCTTTGTTGACTGGAAGTACAAAAGTACGAAAGTCAAGTAAAAGAGGTGAGTCTTCGCCATTGTTCACTCACGGAAGGACAGGAAGCGCTTGAGTGCACCTGTGCCCAGTCCAGCAGGGCACAGACGGCCAGGTTCCCACGGCAGAAACGAAACAGGAGGAGCCATCAACAATGTTAAATGTGAAACAAAATCAAGAAAAACCGCAGACCTTACATCTGTGATCAGTCAGAGTAAAGAGCAAAAGAGGAGGCCGCAGAACAGGGGAGGGTGTGTGCGTGCCTGCGTGCGTACGTGTGTGTGTGTGTGTGTGTGTGTGTGTGTGTGTGTGTGTGCATATG